>NIJG01000134.1:1628575-1648036 GCA_002201625.1 Euglossa dilemma | reverse complement strand
ATATGTTAAATACATATTTTTATCATAGAAATTATATTTAATATGTTTTATTTTTATTATTTATTAAGAATTAGTTCATTGATAGTGAACTATGACGCCATATTGGTCGACTTCGTGTGGAGTCGTCGAATTTCGTTAGGACACATGTCGGGGCCTATGTTCAGCAGTATTCGTTCAATAGGGAAGCTTGCCGAGAAGCCCGCCTTTCTGAATATAAATTTTTCATAGTTTCAATCATAATTATTTTAAAGTATTTTAGCATTTTTATTAATTAGAACTACTCGTGTCGTGTAATTGTATTTGATTTTATAAACGAACAATATTTCTGATTTAAATTAATCTTTCAAAGTTTTATAATGTTAGTGACATAAAAGTACAAATTGATTGTTTATTAGTTTATTATATTAAATATCTTTTCAGTGTATGGCTGGTATGAAGTAAAAAATTATATTTAATTATTTTTAAATAATGATATGTATTTTTGGGACAATATGGTATATCTGTTATTTGAAATATAATGACGAATGTTAGTAATACACTTCCAATCCGCCATTTTTATTAGTTGAGTACTCATGGGCCAGGGACGTCATATGTTGGCGCGCATTACAGGGCCCACATTTTATTATCTTCAATCTTTTTATGAAAGCTGAATGTTTTATTATGTATACGTACACGATTTCATCGTTAATTTTAATGATTAATTTCGTATGCATACGGTATAATAATATCAGACGAAAAACATCGATGCATGAAAAATAAAAGCCTACAAATTTTCACTCTCTTATGGTTTTAATATATTTGTAATGACTTACTGTAATTGAAATGTCAAATTAATAATTAACTTTGTGTAACATTATCTAGTTTGTACTATTCTATTTTTTAGTTATAAAATACATTTTATATTTGATTTTATGAGCTTTATTCATTCAAGACAATAATTATTCATAAAGTTATGTATTATAGTTTATAAATTGGAAAATTTTATTATTAATTTATTATAATATTTAATGATAATATTATTTGTAAACTTAAAATAATAAAAATTTATCAAAATAAAAATAATAGTATGACACATTAAATTATTAAAAACATTTTATTTCTTTTTGAATTTTGTATAATATTTTATATTAAATCAGTGCTATAATGTGTATTTGTAGTAAATTTAATTGTTACCTGCAATTAATTAAAAAATTTGAGATAAATGTCCAAAAATATTAGTTATTTTTAACTAACTATTATTATAACTAAATATATTTATGAATATAAAGTTAATATTTTATTTCTTAAAATAAAATTATTGAAAACAAGGTAATCATTTACAGGTTAAAAATATTAAATGAATAGCTTGTGACATTGTCTTGCATTGCTATACATTTTCTATGATGGAAGCTATAAGAAATGATACAATACGTACTTCTGACTCCATGCATTCTTTATCTTGTATTAATACACACCATATTGATGAGTTATCAAGAGAAAAAGAAGAAGAGCTGTTATATGGTACAGGTGATGATGGTGATGAAGAAGATGCTCTTTCAGATGATAGTATGCGTTTAAGACTTTCTGATGATGATGAAATTGAAACAGAAGATATCTTAACACCTGTTTTAGATAATCAAGGAAATAAATCAAAAAATAATGAAGATGGTAATTGTCATACATATATATTGATAAAAATATTATGAATAAAAAAAGTCTAAATAACATTATTTCATTTAAGTTACAGAATTGACATCTGCAAAAGCTAAAGATGTAGAAATTCCTACTGTCTCAGAAAAAAATAAATTGAAGAATGAAACAAATACCAAGAAGATAATCCAGGAGGGACAGTGTTCAAATTATGATGAAAAGATAGTAATTGATTACGAAAAAATTGTTAAAAAAAGTGGAAATGAATCGATAAAGCCTCAAATCATGAATATGTCTCGTTCATGGCCAAGTTATGAATCACAATGGAGATTTCCTAGAACATCTAATGGTCGAGCTTTTCGTAATGCCAACCATACTTATAACAGATTTCGTTATTTGACACCTAGAGGACGTTATAGACTTCAATCATATGATTATAATGTTAGATTTCATAATGCATTTCTCCCTTTTGAACGAGGTAGAGGTAATGGGATGTTTAATGCACATAGTAGGTCAGCTTATAATAACAGGCAGCAGAAAAAAGGTTTTATGTCTAATACAATACAAAGACGAAATAGTTCATCTGAATCTGACTTCAGTGCTTCATCTACTTTAAATAAAGACATATCTGTAAAATCTCAAGTTACTAATGATATAAAAATTATAAAAATTGTTGACAACACCACAATAGATGAAGATACATTACATAGTGAATCTTCAGTTAATAGTAATCAGAATGATCAATTAAATAAATCACTAAATGTAATAGTGGAGGATATTACTGCTAAAGATTTTGAAGAAAAAAGTATTAATACTAATTCTGCCAATAATTCATCAAACTCAGAACATACCTTGGAAAAAAATTCAGGAATAATAGTATGCAATGATGCTGAGAATAAAGACATTACAGTTACCATAGTTCATACTATCAATGATAATTCCAGTGAAAAACTTGTAAATTCAACACTTAATTCTTGTGATAATGACAGTAAGCAAACGAATGAAGTAAATAAAAGTAATATAAATAACACAGGTCTTGATTCTAGCGATTTTTGTATTACTGACAATTCTGTACAAGCGGACGCATTAAGTGTAAATGTACAACATAAATCTGATAAAGATGAAACTATAGAATACATTGAAGAAAGTAATATAAACAATCAAGAACGAAATGAAATAGTTAAAGCAACTGATGCAGATGAATGTGGAGAAAAAGAATGTGAAGAAAAAGAACTTAATAAAGATCAAGAATTAACAGATATCAACCAGGAGATACAATTACCTGAAAACAATTGTAAAATAACTGTTTTGAATACTTTAAAAGAAAAAGAGATAAGTAATAAATTAATAATAGATGAAGAAGTAATTGATTGTAAGACAAAGGAAATTATTAAAAATAAAAAAAGGGAAGTCTCTTTAGAAAACATAAAATCAAATGAAGATCTTGAAAATAATGTTTTTAAAGCAACAACCATTGAATTAACTCAATTAACTAGTAATAAAAATGATAATGAAATTAATATTAAACAAAATGTTGTACCAGAAAAATCAGTTATTGACAATGGAAAATGTGATAACCAATTAAAAAGTAGTGATAATAGCATAAATTCTATGGAAGTTAATAAATACATTTCTTCTGAAGATCAGATAACTCATTCTAAAGTTGATCTTTGGGAGCAAAATATTGATGTTACTGGCAAAGATATAAAATCTACAGGAAAAGAAAATTCAGTAATAAGTTCTACAAGTAAAACAATAAATCCAAGTGAAAATATTGACTTAATACTGAATAAAAATAATTCATCGAATGTAAAACCACAAAATGATACGTTAAATTTTATTATTGATAAAAAAAATAATAATGGTGAGAGTGATAAAAGAACTATTGAAGTTCCTGTAACTACTCAAAGAAGGAGAAGGCGAACAAAGAAGGCAATTGCTGCAGAAACCGTTTGTGAGGAAGATAAACAAGGTAGGATGTATATTACATAACAAAATATATTTCTTTAAAGTTTGATTTATCAAAAATTTTCTATTATAAATTATTAAATTTTTATTACAACATTTTGTTATAGTTAGGGAAAGTGGAAGACAGAAGAGACGAACAGCTAAGAATGCAGAAGAAATAATTCGGAAAAGATTTCTTAATCATGATAGTGATTTAGAATCTAGTGATGGGTCAGAAAAATTTGTGGCTATAAATTATAAAATGAATCAAGATGTATGTCCGTTATCACCACCTTCATTAAAACGTACTTCTTCTGATATTGATAATACTATAAATGGTAGTGTTAAGAAAAGTAAAATAAGTTCTGAAATACAATCTGATGAATTAAAAACACAAGAAAATAATTCTGCAAATATTAAAAAACTTAATTATGTTCATAAATTTTTCCAAAGAGGTCTGAATGAAAAACTGCCAAAATTAAAGCAGGAAGTATGTTGAAAATATGAAAATTTAAATCAGTTTTTTTACTATAAAAGTTTTCTATGTTTTATGAATGATAATTTCTTTAAGGAATTAGAAGAACTGTTAATACAAAAAATTGTTGAAACAATTACTATGCGAGATGAAATTGGTAAATTGAGAGAACAAGCACGTATATCAGAGAGAAATCAAGAAGCAACACGAGCAAAGTGTCAACAATTAGCTAAACAAATTAAAGATTTTGAAATGGTATTAAGTCGCAATGCGGCAGATCGACGTGCAAATAATGATAAATCCACTCCACCAATTAAAATTAATAGATCCGTTGGATTACAAGTTAATTTTATAACGGTAAGTGAAAAATATTTTTCTGAAATAATCTTATATCTTATTTGTAATTTATTTTATTATAACATTTACTTGCATAGGATCATGGAATGCAAAGTTTACGGCAATTACAACAAAATTCTAATATGAAGTCTTTACATGTTTCAAATAGTAATAATGTATCAAATAATTCAATTAATGAACCAAATAATGGATCCAGTCCAAGAAGAGGAATTAAAGTGAGATCTCCCAGAAGAAGTGAATCAATAAGTGGACAAACTCCTGTGGTATCACAGAACCATACTCAGTCTCCAAACATAATGACTACAATTACCCCTGCAGCTTTAGTTGTTGCTAAACCTGTAGATACACAGCATTCTTTGACGTTATCAAATCAACCTAGTGTCCAACAAATTATATCAAATGTAAGTTAAATAAATTTCATTAAAATTTTCTTATTTTTATTATTCATAAAAAAAAAGGAAAAGAAAGGAAATATTATTATCGCCTTTTATAGCCACAAGTACAATCACAACAATCGCAGCAAACTATAGTTTTAAATGGAAAATTTCCAAGTCAAATAAATCGTCAAGGATCTACTACGACAACTGTTGCGAAATCACGCGCGAATGATCTCATTGATCTTACAGATGAAGAAGGAAAAGGTAAGGATACTAATTTTTATGATTTTATTTCATTTCTTTATCTTTTATTTTACATTATTTTATTTTATTTTTTCAATTTGTAGCTACTAGTATACCAGTTGTGACAACTACAATAACTGAACAACAAGTAAATTTAGCACAAAAGGCACAACAGCAACCTTGCTTTCAAAGGGTAATTCAAGCTATTCCTGGGAATGTAGCCATAACAAGTCAACCTCCTAGTATAAGAGTGGTACAACCTGCTAGCCAACCAACACCTACTGCCTTAGTGGTGAGTAAAAAATGGTGAATTTTTCATCACCTCCGCGTATATTTATATATATTCTTTTAGAATAATATGAACGCGCCTCGATTAGCATACGTAATGCAAAGTGGTGTAGGACCAACAAGGCAGCTATTAATAGCACCAAATTCCAGTCCGGTAAAATAAATATTTTTGTTATCTCTTTATTAAGTAAGATGAAATTAAAATACATAATTCTAGTTGTTAGTTTATAGTTTTATAACAAAAGTTTATAATCATAGATTCGGCCAGTGACTTCATGTAGAGCTTCATTTTCAACTTTAACGTACAAAACGGGTAAGTAGTTCACTTAAATAATCAATATAGGTAATATATAGATGTAATATAATCTCTTACTAACAGGAATATCAACAATTGCAAATGGAACAGTTCGAGTTTTAACAACTCCAGCTACTTCAAATGTTCAGTTAAATAAGGTATATTTTAAATTAATATTTTTGTTTTAATAAAATAGTTGTTTTTTCATAATTACATTTATTTCAGCATCCTGCACCTTTACCAGATATTCGCAATTATGCTGTAAATCCTGCTTGGAAACTTCCACCACCAGCACCATCATTAAAAATTTCTAAAGTTGCACATGGTATGTTATAAAGTGCAAATTTATGTATATTAAAAACATAAATAAATAAAAATTTGTTATTACTATGCAGGCATAGTATTGTCTTGGAATATGAACTTGTCGGACAAATATGCAGATATTGTTAGTTATCAGCTATATGCATACCAAGAAATTGCTGGTGTTCCTCCTAATACATCATTATGGAAAAAAGTGGGTGATGTTCGGGCTTTACCACTGCCTATGGCGTGCACACTTACGCAAGTAATTTGAACAAAGTATTGTTAAAAAATGAGTACAAATTTTATAAATACATATAATATTAATATCGTTTCTTTTTTATAGTTTTCTGAAGGCAATAATTATTACTTCGCAGTTCGAGCAGTTGATACACATTCCCGAAAAGGACAGTATAGTATACCTGGAAATATTTCTTTATAAAATATATAATACATTTTTTAAGTTATTATATTAACGTCATTTTTAACGCACAGTTATAACAAGTCATGACTCATGTAACAACAAATTCTGTGCAGTCCTTTAAATTGTCATTTAATTTATTACATTCATTATATGTAAGATACATTTAATGAAATTACAGAAATGTTTATAATGATAAAGTATGTTGTAAAAACTACACATACAAATGAATTTGTTGTATAGTAGTAAATATTCATTTAATTGTAAGTAATTCGTACAATTCTTGATAATTATGATACAATTGTAGCTAATGAATTATTCTGTTCTTTTTATACACCTCTTAATTTATAAAATCAAAAAATACAAATCTTAATTTTGACAATATATAGTTTACATCCTTATATCTTTATTCACAAAATTGCAATGTAAAAATTCCATGCAATTTCGTGCCATGTTTCATAAAGTATTATCGTTTGATAGTATATAGTATACAATAATTAAATCAACTTAGTTGAGTTATTTTAAATTTTAAGTAACACATAATATCTAGAAAAAAAGCAAGTAAGACAAAATATTCTAGTCAAAAAGAACATTTGTAGCAATTATTTCAATATGCATCTTTCATAAAGAGTGCTACAGTTTAAGACTATACATCAGTTGTATAAGTCCGTCATTGATATTATCATTCATTGAAAGCGTTCACAAATATTGCTTCCTTATGGTATAGATAATATACCACCTATTTGCACCTTTCATTAAATTTACTTTACTTTCATTGTTACTTATTGTAATTGACTCTTGCTAATATATGATTTGCTCAATTTTGATATAATTGTAATAAATCTTAAATGATAAATGATAAAATACTCCATAGATTTTGTGACATAAAACAATCGACGAATCTCTTCACATTAGTATGTAAATATTAATGTTTATATGTTCTGATTTTTAATATTTGTATCGAAAATGTAATAATCTATAGTATAATTATCTAATATCATATTTTTAAGTTTTACTCATTTTTGTGTCATAAAAATGTATAATAAAATGATTGCTCATTTTTTATATAAGTTTATAATAAAAATGATTCCCAGTTGTTATAAAATTTTATTTAAATAAAACATTTGATTTTTAAGAAATAAAATATTAAACATCCAAATTTTGTGTTACACGTATAAATAATATGTAAATATTTTTTCAAATTTTATGTTTTAATATTTATCATACTTTTGTTATAAAAAATTTTCTCAATGGACATTGTAAGGAAATAAATATTGAAAGTATAATCCTAATTTACTTGCTATTAATTTAATTTTAAATTAAATTTCCCGCATCTTTATATATATTTTCTTAAAATAATAAGTATACTAAAATCTGTAATTGCGTAGCATATACAGCCGTCTGTGTGAAATTTTTAACATAGTTTATATTTGTTGATTGCATTTTGATTAATGCAGTAATTAGAATGTACAAAATCAATTGGTTAGCTTGTTTTTAAGATTTATTACACACAAATAATACTCAAAATTTCATTATTTAATTTTTATATATTATCCCGAAAGTCTGTGATTTGAATACTTGTAATAATAGTACTAGTTACCTCCTTTAGACTGATAAGTTTATAAAAGAAAATAGTAATTTCATATTAAAAGGAGAAAGTAATACTATATAAAGATATATAGTATATAAGATAAATAATAACAAAAATTATGATAATGAAAAAGCAAATAATAAATGTTTTAACAAGTTATCACTTATTATTACTATCGACAAGGAATTAATATAGTATTACAACATTATATTACAAATTTACTAGCATTTTAAATTTGTTGTACTAAAATTTCTAATTTTTTCAATCTATATAATGTACAGCTTTCTATATTATGAGTTAAGATATTATGAGTCGTAGAAATGCAGTACAATATGTTAAAGTATAAATAATTATGATTTTTCTATGTATGCCTATGTATATTGTAATATGAGTGTGGTGATAATCTTTTCCGATATTGTAAGAAAAAAGTACAAGCAAGTGGGGGCGGAAGTAGTTAGTCGGTAATTTGTATATACTGTTTGCTGTACTTTGTGACATAGTACGTGAAAAGGCCATGAAACTAGAAAAAAAAACTATAAAATCGAACAATATTTTAATGGAATAAACATACGTTTATAAAGATTGATGTTTAAAATATTAATGGATGTGCATTTCTTTAAATATTAAATATGTGTGAAATACTACGTAGCAATTTTGTTACTTTCGGGATATATCTCGAACTGACAAGCATAACATAAATAATGTTGAAAGACAGTAATATTTTTCAACTGTTTTGTTAGCAATGTATTATCTATCTCGAAGAATTCGTTTCTGTATTGTTGTTTGACTATCATTTTAGCCTTTTAATTAACTGTTTCTGATTCGATTTTTTTAAGATTAAGTCAAGAATGTAACATGTCAGCAGGTTTTATATTAAAATATGAGTACATCATAAAAACACAACTTTGCAACTTTCGAATAGAAATCAATATTCAGTCACTTTGAATTTATAAGAAAACAAAACTTGAGAATGTCAAATAAGAGAATAAAATATGAAAACTATTGTGAACCTATATTGGATTAAGTGGATTGAAATATGCAGTGCCAAATTGTTTCATGGGTGTGACATTTTTAAATTTCATGATTTACATACATCTTCTATTATATGGCAAGTGCTGCTGCAAACTGTCCAAAAGAAGTCAGTAAGCACAGCTCTTGTCTATAACTGGTAGTGAAATCAACATTGATAATTAGGGGATGCCCAGCCTACATTCGCTCGTCGTACGACGAGCTCCACTAATGGATATGGGTACTGCCACCAGTTCTGTGACATCTGTCAATCCTTCTAATAAAGTTACTACAAATCAGAAAAAAGTTGATAAGTCTAATAAACTTACGGGAGTCAGATTACCTTTATTACGCAAGGAAGCCAGTGTTGTAAATCTTTCTCTGACAGAGAGGAGTACAGCAGGAAAAGGAGTGGATGCTCCTTTACTTAGACCTGAAAGTAGTGCAAGCTTAGAAGCTCGTGGCAATAGCTGGTTGAGTTTAGGTCCTGGAGTATTAAGAAAATGCGAAACTGCTGTGGGTTTAAGCACTTCTGCTTTAGAAGGCAGACCTATAAATCGTAGCCGAGTATGTTCTCGATGTTCCAGTTTATTATCATTGGCATCTAGTTCACGCTACAGTTTAGCTGCAGGCAATTTTGTTCCTGCATGTTCTCAACAAACACTTGGACGTGTATTTTGTAAATTATGTCTTGTTGATACGTCTCTTTCTAAAACATTTAAGATAGAAGGCTGTGGCTGTTCCTATTGTAAAGATGTATGTGCAAGATTTTTTATTTCATATGAACAGTTCTTAAGAATAATAGTATTTTTATATATATGCAAATATATATGATTTTTGTATATTTTAGTGTATGAAAGCATATGTTGAGTTTGAAATTGAAGAAGGTGCATATGAAATTAGTTGTCCTGATGCACAATGTGAACATGGAGCAATACTTTCTATGAAGGAAATATCAAGTCTTGTTAGTGCTGAGCTTGTAGAGAAACATCATAAATTCCGATTGAATAGAGGTATGTAAAATTTATTTATCATAAACGTTAATAACTCAGTTTGATAATTTCTTATGTAATTCAGATGTGTCTATGGATAAAGCACGTGCTTGGTGTCCACGTGCAGGTTGTGAAACAATATGTCCTATAAATGCTACTGAATCAAATGGAACTCCTATTGGGCCAGTCCATTGCCCTAATTGCTCTACAGATTTCTGTTCCATATGTCGAGAATCATGGCATACTGGTCCTTGTTCAGATATCTCATTAGGTATACCATTTGATGGTGATCATATCAAATGTTGTCCTATGTGTTTTGTACCTATTGAAAAGGATGAAGGATGTGCTCAAATGATGTGTAAAAGATGTAAACACGTTTTTTGTTGGTATTGTTTAGCTTCTTTAGATGTAAGTATATTTATTTATGGTACTAATAATAATAATTCACTTCTAAAAACTTTTTAATTCTATAATTATATTAAACAATATAGGATGATTTTTTATTGCGACATTATGACAAAGGACCATGTAAAAATAAATTGGGTCACTCACGTGCATCAGTTATTTGGCACAGAACACAAGTTATTGGAATTTTTGCTGGATTTGGATTACTCTTGTTAGTTGCATCTCCATTACTTTTGTTGGCTGCACCATGTATTGTATGCTGTAAATGTCGCGTATGTGGTTCATGTAGACTTGAACAAGAGGAAGGTGATACTACAACATAGGAAAACATTAAAAGTTTTTCAGAGCTTTCAAGTATAATGAGTAATTAATTTAAGATATTCAACTTATGCACGCAATTAGCGATTTATATAGATATACATTGAATTTACAAGTATCATAAGGTGTATTTGCAAACAATAATATCAAAAATATAATAGTTACATCTTCAACGTTTGATTTCGTAAAAAAAATTTAACATTTTATTTTATTTGCAATTATTTTTGTCAACAATACTTATAATCAATAACTATTTTCTTTATTTTGACATATTATTTGCAAATGTATGAGTTTAAAAAGTATCTACACATTTGTATATATTTATATTATAATTGTTTTTTTATATCAAAAGTTATATTTACTGAAAGCTACTTAATGTTTCATATTTAATAGTTATATTTTAGATTCTGAAAAATAGTAAGATTTTTTACTCTTATCAGTTTGTAGTAACATTTTCCCACTTTAACATGTCTATATACCAAATCGAAAATACTCATGATTCTTGTTTATGACATTCCAAAAAATTATATTTACGTTGTATTGGATTAACTGCCATATTCAAAATTGTTTTAAGTTGTTTTTTGTAAACTATATACTAAATAATAGATTCTTTTATATATACCTGATTTACTTTTCGCATATTTGTACGACAATCTTTAGCAATACTCAACATTTTTTTCATGTACTTTTAATATATAAAAATAGTATGAATATAGCCATGAATCTAAATTAATAGGCAATGTATATCTATATCAGAATTCAGCAAAACTAAGACATGATTGATTAAAAATCTTTTGAACTGTTGATTGTATTGCAGACCTTTTCATTTTATCAATGCTTTTTTATTTATACTGCTAAGTTAATTATATGTATATTTATCGCTAGTACATATACATATTATTAAATTAGTTGTATGTATATTTATTGTCAATACATAATGTAACTATATAATACATATAATTAAGGTATATTAAATTTGAAAAATCTTGAATTTACGAAAATCTGTAAATTACATTATTAGGATAGACGTAATATATTTACCATTAATGATACATTTATGAGTATAATTTTCTGATTTGAAGAAATGTTATTCCGTGATTATTATAAACAATTTTTTGAATTAATAATAGAGTCTAGACTAAAAATAGAGGAAGTAGTATATTATAATGTATAAACAATAAAATTAAACAACTATGAGGAGTATAAAAATCACCATTCGATTCCTGATAATAATTACATATGATAATATCACGTCTGTTACATTTTCTTTTTTGCAAGAAATATATTATAATTGGCATTACAATATAAGAGTAATTTCTTCATTTTATATGTGTACATATAAGAATACATATGTACAAAGATACACAAGGTTAATATCGCCTAATCATAACATGTGATTAGTTAGTAATAATGAATTAGTACATAAAAAACAAGAAAACTTCTGTAAGCATTCAAATTTCTAAATAGCTGTATGTTGCAATTTGTCCTGTGCTATTGACTATAGTTGATATGTAAGTTATATTTAAGTATATATAACTGTTATGTTATTGATTACAATATGTAAATATATGCGCGCGCGCGCGTACGTGTATATATGCGTCGCGCACGTGTGTGTGAGTGATTATGCATATATATACATTTAATTTATCTACACTCCTTTCCTTCATATGTCGTGTATATATACATACCCGTGTCTGTGTTGGTGCAATTTCGCACAGAAGTCATTTTAAATCGAATACAAATATAAAATAAAAAATTTAACAACAGTTAAATAAGTGATTAAGATAGTAAGTTATTTACGATTAATTAGTTTTATGTAGTGAATTAATTGTAAAGTGATATATAAGCAACTAATGTTAAAAAAGTCATTTTACTGCTATTATCTTCCTGTATTATTATTTTATCTATATTCATTCTATATTATCTTTCTATTATATTTAAAATATAGTATGTTATTTTAAAAATGGAAACAACTAATATATGCATTACTTTTATTTTAATCTCTAATATTTGGAACAAAAACTTTGATATAGGAACAATGTATTACATTATATCACGTTCATTATCAAAATTTTCTTTATTATGTAGATTCTTCATGTAAATTTCCGATATTGAATGTGTAAATGCAAGGAAAACAAATTTTATTCATGCAAATAAAAGGAAGTAATAAGTAATAATCTATAATAATAAATAATAAACTTTTCATTATCAAAATTATGCTTTTTCCAAAAAAGTACTTTAAAATTCATTTTTAATNAATATTCGTAACAAGTGAATCAAAATTTAGTACTTATAATAAAATGTTTTGCTCACAAAATATTAGATACTTAAAATTAAAAATAATTCATTTTACAAATATTATGTAACATACAGATCTTTTAAACCATTGAATTTAAATTTAATTAATTTCATTAATTTGCTTGTTACAAGTATTTTAACACATTGTCGACTGGCAGTTTATATCAGATTTTATCTCATGTTACCGGCTATTACTTCAGAACTGGATGTGGAAGTGAAATTTCTTTTTTATAGCCAAGAAGACACAACTTGACGGGTTTTATTAGCGGAAGAATGCATTAACCGAACGAAGCTGATGCGAAACAAAAGCGCACCGATCATAGAGTTTACTTATAACTGGTCAATAATGTGTTAATCATTAAAGTAATTTCTTTATCTTTATGATGATTGATATTTCAAATTTATTACCAAGTACATTTAAATATTGCTACAGGATATAATAATTTTGGATAAAATTATAGGAAATTAAAAAACACGAATAATTTTGACAATAATGTCAACATTTATTATAATAACCCATTTATTATTTTCTAATACAATATTTTTTTTGTAAGAAAATTCAAAATTTGATTGGGTTAGAATTGCTTGGAATGAAAAATTTGCACCATTTAAGATGTACTAAATCATGAATAGAATTTTTAGCAACAGCAAGTTTCCACTCGAATAAGTTTCATAGGGCTGTATACCTTATTAATTCTATTATTCTTTAATGCATCTTATTTGCCAATTTTCAATGGGTCACGAATGAGTTAGGAGATGGTATATAATTTATGAATTACATAATGACAATTCTGTAGTCCTACTAAGAAGCTGTGATAGATCTTAGATTCATATTCATATTCATCATGTGAGCTAGTTAAAGAGAGGAAAATAACAATCATTAATCTAAGTTTATATACTACAACATATTATTAGTATTATTGTAAAGTAGTTAGTGTCAAAAATTAGATTAATTAATTTAATAAAAATGAGTAAATATAACTATGGTTGATAGATAAATGGATTATTTGATAAGACCCTTAGCTCTAAATAAATCCCTCATCAAACCCTTTAAGTACCCAATTTCTCGTTGTAAATCTGTTACTTGATTTTTTAATTTTTCGTTATTTTCAGTAAGTTCACGTTCTTCGCCTATTATTTCTTTAATTTCTTGCTTTTTCTTTTGCCTGTATCGTGTTGCTGCATTCTTGTTTTGTTCTTTTTTTCGCACCTTTTTATCCTCGATTGACGGACGAGAGTAAGGTTTTTGACGATGTTTTGCTGTAACACACGTAGATTGCTTTGTACCTTTCTTTCCGGATTCTAAAATCCAATCTGGATCATCCATGGAATCTTCTGATGAAATGTAACTACCACCAGAGCTTGTGCAAGGACTAGATGGTGGAATATCTTCTGTATATAAACGTACATATTCGTCCACCACAGCTAAATCATGTGCAACATCCGTGTTTAATGGATCCAATGGTACATCTTTTGTATTCCATTGTATAGGTACTTCATTTACATATGATTTTTCCTCTGGAACTACCATACCATACATGGATTGTTGATTAGAATACAACGGTTGTACAGGTTGTAAAGTAACAAGTAACTGGGTATCCACATTTAATGGTTTATGTGGTGGAGGTGATTGAGGAGGTGTAAGAGTGGAACTTGATGAAGGGACTATTTGATGACAAGCTTCCACATCTCCCAAAACAGTTTCAAATTCTTGTAACAGAGTTTGGGTATCATCTTGTTGGGGAGCTTTTGTAATTTCATTATATGTTGTTGATTTAATTTGTCCATTCTCAGCAATTGGTAGTTCTTCAAAAATAGGTAATTCTATCTTCTCCTCTAACCAATCTGAAAAGGGTTCTGTAAAAAATAAACAACTTTATCATTTTGATTCATTCATCAATTAGTTTATATAGCATGTATTAATATGAAGTAAAGATAGATAAAAATATTGATAGAACATCAGGTTTTAATAAAGACTTGTTTACTTAAATGCATTATTAAAATATATCTTTTAAATATTATTATTGTTATAAAAATATAACATTTTAAGTAATATAAATTTACATATTAGTACATTTAAAAATAATAATTCAAAACAATACAATTGTATAGCTTGTCAACTTAGAAGTTAACAGTACTTTTACTTATGTCTTGCATAAAGAATAAGTAGGAGTGGTTCATTGATGTATATATAATTTCATGGACGTTACTAGTTTAACTAGAAAAACAAGTTCCTGATTTGCAATTTCTTTGGCTTCTAATATTACAGCCAAGACTGATATAACAACACTGTTATTTGGAGCACAATCTGATATTGAAGATATATTGATTTTAAATAATATTTAAAATTAAGATTTCATAAAAAATTTAAGAAGACAAAAAAGAAAAAGAAAAATAAATAAAGAGACAAAAATGTTGTATTTTTCATGCAAAGCCTACATTTATACATCAAATATTTAAGTAAAAATAGAAAGTTTACACTTGTTAGTTAGTTAAACAAAATTTGATTTCTAGGGAAAATATGATAATAAAATATCCACATTAATTACATTATAATATACAAATGAACCCTAACCTATTTCTTACTGGAACTTGGATCAGAGTCTAAGTTTAAGTGTGTAAGTTATCTTCATTTAAATACAGAGGGCATGGGGTTAGATAAGAATATTTTTTTTATTATAAAGCGCTATTGTACATAGCATGATTTTGTTACTTAAAAAAAAAAGAGCGAAACAAAAAGAAGAACGAAGAGAAGAAAAAAGAATAAAAAGAAAATTTAAGTAATTTATTCAAAAATAAATTCGATGTACGATTTCTTAATTTTTATATAATTTATAAACAAATAAATGAACTACTTTCTCGTAAAATAAAAATTTTTATCTTGGAATGATTTCGTTAGTTTTTGTCAAAGTGGGAAAACGTCTTCTACGTGAGACGATAGATAAGTTAGATTAATTTAATATTCCTCCATCTTATTTCGTTTAAAAAATCTGTTCATGAGAAATCGCATATACCATACAACCGTATAAGTCATAACACATTCTTGAGCATCATTTTTATTTTCAGGAAAAATTGTGAACAATTTGTTTATGTTATTTGCATATATTTCTATTACTATCATGAAGAAAACTTTTGGAAAAGAAAGATTTTGTTATTAGGGGAAAAAAAGAAAAAAGAAAAAAAAAAGAAGAAAGAAAAACTATCCAAAATGCGATATATTTTCAACAGGTCAAGGAAGCCCAATTCCTTAACGAAGTTACTCCATAATAATTGTTTATAGACGACTTGAACCAATTCTGTTATTCGATTGTACGAACAATGTGGCAACAGTGTTCTGATATGCGTAATAAAGATATTTTTTTCATCGAAGCGAATGCTAGAAAGAGAGAGGAAATAAAGCGAGCGAAAGGAAACGTACCGCTGTAACATATAGCAGCCATTATCACGTGCGTCTGTTTTGCTTGAATCCTTATTAAAAACAGAAAAGAGGGGACTATACATGTATGTTATAATTAAATAAAATCGAAAAACTGTTTTTAATGTATGGTATGGTCGTTTTTGTCGACGTGAAGTAGTCAAGTCCATTCACGGGGACGCGAATCACATCGATTCAACGTCTTTTTACAAGTTTTTGGGAATTGACAATGATTTCTCGGTTCCACGTGTAGCGATATGCGAACTGCATGCTATTATACAACATTAGTACACTCCAACATCGAGATGCCAAGTCTTTTTCTTCGTTCACTTTTAAAGATGCCAATATTGTTAAAATTTTTGATCTACACATGAATCTGTTTAACCATTATACACATTCTATCAGTTTCTTTAGATGTATTCCTTGCGTTCAATAACTTGAATTATATGATCATGGGTACTACGCACTTTGCCAATCACTTGTTATAGATTATCGATCAATATGATCAATTAAAAATCACCATTTACGATGACTTCTATCTCACAGAAATACTTAAAAATTTTATATTTAACAATTAATGCGATTTCAAATTTCACTGCTAGTCAAAACAAATCTCGGAACACGTGCAATAAGCTAACGTATGTTATGAAAATATCACATTCGGGCTAAAATTGTTATGGTTTTTTTACAAACAAATAATGTCCATTTATGTTTAAAACATGGATACAATGCGGTATATGATTCACAATGAAGAGTGAAACAGTCGATTCTCTTTGCTTGCAAAGATCACTGACACCGTCGGCAACACGCACGTAAGTTACAGTAAACGTGACAGACTTCAACACTGAGAGAAACAAAACTTTTTAACTCGTACAAGGAAATAAGTCTAAACGAAGTGCTTGTAAATTTAAAACAATAATAAAATGTTTGAAATTTACAGGACAATAAATATCAACAGGAAGTTGACTCGTAACTAAGACTAATCGACAGAATCGTCCGATCAGTTTGCACTACTGCGAGAGACCACTCCTGCTTATCTTTGGACTTTCCCCTCTGACGCCCCTACTCCAACGCCGTAAAATACACGTCATTCCCCTATCGGCCTTCAACCAAAGCCGTTTGTATAGAGGTTAACCAGTTTGTCCCACTCTCCTTTCCAGAAAAAAGAAAGGAAAATAAGATACATGTTAGAAGAAGCGAGAAGGCTGAAAGCAATAGGAATATCGAGAATGCAGTCGAACAAACCGCTAACGTTGATTTCTGCACTTCTAGTACAGACAGCTTTGAAAACTAGAGGTCGCTAACTTAATATATGCATACACATAAACTAATATATTATGAATGTTCGCCCACGCTTATGCACCATTTGGTATTTAAAAGTGTATTATGATATATAGCATTTTTTAAAAACGCAACATATTGCAGTAACAATTTCTTATTTTCAAATCAATTCAAGCATAAGAAAGTTTATACACATGTTTTTCAAATTGCTACATAAATCTGTATAGACATTTTGGCTTGCAAGATATATGCTTTTGCGTACATTTAGTATTCAGGTAAGATAGTCTTACATTTATGTTAGATTCAAACTAGACATTATAATAGTTGACTTGTATTGCATTAATATCAAACTTGAACAATTATGTACTTTTTAAATATAGAATGTACATAAATCCTAATGATATATTTTAACATAATAATTGATTACAAGAATAAGTATATTTATTAATATTTACTCTTAATCTTAATTAAATTGTCCATAAATGAATGTGTATAAACTTGTATTAAGATTTTAAGACTTTTGTACAAACTTACCTTCTTTAATCCATTCATCTAATTTTTCCAAAAGTTTTGTAGCCACCTGTGCACGAGTAGGATGATCCTCGTACATAACAGGTTCAACAACTTTTTTAGTAGGATCTACAGATTTATCATCAAATAAGAACCAATCATCTTCAAATTCATTCGATAATGTCCCACTAGGGGACACTGGCTCTAATTTCCATAGCCACATTTCCTGGTCTTGAGCGGATGCCATTATCAACGCAATCCCAATCAAAGTTTATCAAAAAAGGATGAAAAGAAATTTGTGTCGTCTGTGCGACGCAGCTCAAAATGAGCGCCATATTGGCTCTGAAAATTAAATATAAAAAGTTAAATATATATGTAACAAATACAATGTAAATAAGTATATATGACAAATCGAACGATATATTCTTCATCATGATAAATGTATTCTATTTTGTTAAATATTTTAAGAATTGTAGAAAAAGATATTTTAGTTGAAATATGAATTGAAAATTCTAATTAAAAAGGAATAAATAAAGAAACTAAATTGGTTATTAAAGCATTCATAGATTAGAGGTAGTTATTTATTATGTATATACATATATATGTAAATTATATATTTATCATTTATTGATTGTATAATTTGAAATTAACTTATATCCATTGATTATAATCGTAAAATGCAAGAAAAATGGCCAACTAAATCCTTATGACGCAACATTGAATCATGTCATCTGGTTAAATTTTTTAATTGCATTTAACAATTTAATTGTATCATAAATTGATTTTTAGAAATATAGGATGACAACATGATATCGATAAAGAAAGGATACGTATTGTTAAAAAAATAGTATTCGATGTTAGTAAAACTATTCACAAAATGGCAGACATACACGTAGTTGATTCAACGTAGGTTATAAACTTATGTCTTCTTTAACAAATATTAATAAATATTACTTACTCCATGATTAATTAGTTGTATTGGCACACTTGCGTGTGCAAACTGCTTCGTAAACTACTGACTCATCTTGTCCGTGATGTGAAATGTTTAGAAAATTCAAACGTCTTTCCTTCGTGATACATGGATGGCAAATGAGCGTCTCCTTCGGAGAATTTGACCGCTGAGATCACGTGATTCGGGAATGCGTACGCAAAGGTGCTCAGTTCGAAACATTTTCATGGATTTTCTGCGCAGGTTATATCTTTACAAAGTTACATTCTATTTATACCTTTTATTTTGTATAAATATTATAGTAAGTGTAATGTTATTAAATATTATTAGGTAAATAAATATTATACGTTAATAAAAATTTT
>NIJG01000134.1:1586566-1628368 GCA_002201625.1 Euglossa dilemma | reverse complement strand
CATGAAACTTAATGATTTAAGAAATGTCTGTTATACATAATGTATATGTCTTGACTTTAAAAAGATTCACAATTTAACGCAGAAACTAAAGATATCTCGTAGAAAATGAAACGAAGAATAGAAGAAATATTTTACAATATTTTAGATGGATATTGATATGGATATATCAAGTAGACTGGAAAAGTTTATTGTATTTTCTAAAATACATTTATAAGAGGTCATTCGAACAATTGACTTATCAAAAATTTTAATCTTCGCTACCGAATTACGGTTTAAATAACATAAGTTATCAGATAATTAATCGATCTAGTCTTATGTACTTCTTATGTGTAGATTGAAATTCAATATTTCACGTTAACGATTATAAAATATATAACAAAATTTATCGATTTAATTAACAACAGTGAAAAACAATAGGTCGTAGGTAGTGAGCATAAGTATAAACATAAGAATATAAGAATAGTTTGATGCCTAGGTACTCCTCTTCTGTTTGAAATAATCTTGCCTGAAACTTTTATTTATAATCCATCCAATTTTCATTCTTATTTGTACTGGCGCAATTAGCGTGATAATTTTTTGGATCCCGTGACCCCAGTAGCCCGTGCTCGAATCCATTTTCCCAAGTGTGGTGATCGCATTTTTGCTATAAGTTATCGCATTAGGCACAAAAATACTGGATACCTGTAACGTCGTCAAACAATTGTAATCATTATCAATAAGTCTATCTGTTTTCTCCCCGCGTGTTTCCCTTCGATTTACCTGTAACCGGTCGCTGTACGCGTTCATCTTCGTGTTCACGAAAAATGGAGTCAAATGCTGTATAGTTAGCCCAAATCTCGAGTACTCGGTTCTGAGCGCTTCGGAGAAGCTCTTGATGTAAACTTTCGTCGCAGCGTATACTGTCATTAACGGCAACGGTTGGAATTCCGAACCGGATGACATGTTGACGATGGCGCCTTTCCCACGTTTCTGCATTTGTCCGATGACTATTCGTGTCATTAACGTGGTAGCTCCAATATTGATATTTATAATGTCCCATAATTCGTCTTCCGGAACTTCTCCGAAATACATCGGATAACTATACATCATACCCACGTTGTTCACTGGAACGTGTTTGAACGCTTCAATCGTGTGATCAAGCGATGAAACGATAGAAATGAATACTATACGAGAAAGTATAGTTTCTAATCTATAGTCTTAAGCTAATGGTATTCGATAGGTAAACGTCTTGGTTTTGCAACGGAGAACGAATTAGTCGAATAACGTAGATAAAGTAGAGAAAGAGACGAAGATGGTTGAATTACCTAAGATACCAATTGGAATATCTTTCAGTTGTTCCTTTAACTTCTCAAATACACCTTCTCCCTTGCTGAAATCCGCCACGATCACTTTCACTTCGATCGTTGGATTCTCTTGTACGATTTCGTTTTTGGTTTTCTCCAATCTTTCGATAGAACGACTGATTAGCACCAGGTTTATACCCCTCGCGGCTAATTCTTTCGCGTACTCTTTACCGATCCCATCGGTAGATCCAGTCACCACTTGTACGTAGAAAAAACATTTCAAAATATTTCTCGAATACCTAATATGTCTGCGCGAGTGTTACCTGCCCATTCGCCGAATTTTGTTCGCAGATCGACCGGTTTCGAGTCGATTATCGGCACGAGGATCTCCCATAGAATGCCGACAATTTTACTGACATAATCCAGGAGTAGCCAGAAGAACAGCAAACCGATCAACAACCAGAATATCATTTGCAGCATTGTTTACCTTTAACACAATCGACAGATTTCACCGTTTTGTAACCGAAAGAAATATCATTTACAAACAACCATTCGTTCGCTATTGTTCAGAACGAAGTGACTGTCAATAGTTACCAATATAATAAACATTTGTCGTTTTAAATGAAATATCGCTCGTTGGACACTGTTATCTACATAAAATACACCACACGGTTGACCGTACGTTCAATTAAATACAGGTGTGGTTATCGTTAACAAAGAAACTCGTGATAATAACAAGTCATTTTACACATACGATCGGCATATATTTTAGAAATCAGTTTTGGTTTCCTAATCGCGACGATTACGAGGAACCTTTAAACTCTCGCCGAGCAGATATTTAATAACTTATTTATCATATACAAAATAATAAACAACTCCTGAAGCGTATATTACCGTTGAAATTCGACGAGGCTCCATACGTCGTATTACTTCACTAGTCGCGAATATTTAAAGTTCGAACTGTCAAAATGTGAAAGTACCGAGTTACCTAATTTCTTGGGAAGCTTTCGTATCTCTCGTGAACACGACAGCACAAAAATTTGACGTTCACGATAGTGTCATCGTATGTTTTTCACGAAATACCACTCCTCCTTTCCCGTCCTTCACGTTTTCCCGCGGATTTTCCCGGTTTCTTTGCACCTAGTTTTCCTGCTCGTGACGAATTCTTTGGTCTCTCACAATGCCTTTCGTTCGTTTTCAAACGATGGTCAGTCAACGAAGGCCAAAGCGAGACTAAAGGCAGCAGTGGCAGGTGGACGGTACAAATGGCGATTGAAGGCAAGGCACTTTCTCTAGCTACTGTAAACGACACGGGATCCAAGTGACAACGAATCCGACGACAGCCTTTATATACGTGAACCGTGCAAAACAGCAAAATTTGTCTTCCTCAGTTTTTGTTCCGTCGTTGTATAACACTCGATGCCTCTCGGTCAGAGTTCGATATTTATATTGCATTATTCCGATCCCATCCGATTTTTCCACTAGTTTTCTATTCATTATTTTTCCTCCACTTATCGAGATCGTTGATCATGTAAATTTTCAATCGCGTTTGTAATTTAATATGTTGTTGTGTAAGAGGATACACGATAGATTAAACGCTGATAATTTCTAATTACAAATGTCTGATACATCAGGAAAAACAGACACAGAGACGAATATTGATTTTAGATGGAATACATTTCGCGTTATTCCACGATCGATCATTTTATCGCGGAGATGTACGAAACACGATCGTTAGTAGTTCACGCGTTGACTATGACGATACCTATAGGCAAAATTGAACGAGATATTCCGGTATGCGATCGAAAAAGAGTTCGATCATGCAGACGCGTCGATGGTCCTGGGGTCGATTCCGAATTACGTATCTGTGTAAAATTTTTCCTTGTTTACGCAGGTTTCGTTATCGAATTAAAATTCAGCGTAGGCAGGTTAACAAGCAGGAAATTATATAGATTGGATCGTACCTGCCAGCCGGACTCGGCTCGGTCACCGTCTCTGAATTTTCTGGCAGAGGAGGACGGTTGAAAAGTGGGAACACAGGTAAAGAAGGAAGATGAGCATGTTGGCCGGTGAAAAGACGAAGACGAAATCCGGTGGACGGTGGCGCGCGCGCGCGCGCGCACAGCTTCTTTCACTTCTACAAACTGGCACCACGTTCCATCCTTATGTCAGAGGGACTTGGAGGCAAGGCAATAGCCGTTTGCACATCGGCTCGGCCGTCCGAGCTGGTTCACGCCGCGTGTTTGCCACGAGATATCTCTGGCGTTCCTAGTGATTTTTCGCCTCACGCGTCCATCGTTTCTGTTATCCAGTAGTCTATGTAAAGCGAAATATCTGTCGTTAAAGACGGCCTGGTCAGATGTAGGTCGCTTTCTTAAAGAGGCCGTTTCATCTGGGGCATAGTTTGGAAGGACTCTGAAGAATTTTCGGCGAGTAACGGAGCGGTCGTTGGAGTTCACAACGGTGCACGAGCAACCGGAGCATGCCACGTAGATTTTGGCAACGCGTGGACCGATATTGCGACGCGTAACAGGTGAGTCTCTCTCATCTTTCCACGTTTTCAGGACGTCGACGCGAGTTCCAGCAATTTTCCGGCTCCACGGCTCGCGTGTTCGGCGTTGACAGTTGAGTGAGTCGATATCGTGCGCGAAAGGCTCTCCGTTATTACCGATATCGAAGATAACGATGAGCGACAGTTTTCTTATCGCGCTCGTGGTTAATAGTCAGAAGGGGGGACCGAATGGTGCGATCAAGAACAAATTCCAATGGGATTACGTAATGAAATACGAGATTCGATTGGTGATGTCGTTTGCCATTCATTTGCTTCGCTGCTTCATTGACGTAATCAATTTTCAACACCTATTTCTTCATTTATGACAATGCTAGTCCCCGTGCGTCAGTCTGAACCGGTGAACGAAGGCTATCGAGGATTATCGAGAGGTTAGTCCATTTATCTTTGCGCCGATAAAGCGGGTTCGTGTGTCGCTAATGCTTCGTTAATTATTACTTCGATACGGGCAAGATTCCTCGGAAATCTGAACGATAGATGAATGGAGCGTAAAGGGAAATAGCTGTAGCCTTCGCGATGAACTTTTTTATTAATAAAAATGTGGCAGATGCCGCCGCCGTCAAGAGTAGTTAACGTCCGCGTGAAATGTCAATGATAACTACGAGTCGGTTATAACGGGCATAGTAATTTCATTGCTATAAATATCTATGTCTTCATTGACGATACTTCGAGCGGTATTTGGAGCAGGAATTGTGGTTTTTTGCGCGAAGCTTGTCAGTTCCATACAGTTCACATCGCGATACCTTCGTAAAGATATTGCGACACGGTCGGTGAAATAAAAGAAAAGGAATTAAATTACGCGATGGCAAAATTCTGACCGTGGGCGAAATATTTTGCTTTCATGAAAATAACTTCTGTCTCGTTCGTGATAATGTTCTTTTTCTTGCGATCTTTCGCGAGAAAGCCCGCGTTGTGCAACAGTTAACCGATACTGTTATCGTTATTTATTTACAAATCATCACGTTTCGTACGTTAATACCGATTCTTTGCTTGGGAAATTAAACGATGTCATGGCCGGAACGGAGCGTGCATTGCGAAATTTCAAAACAGGCTTTTTGCTGCCGACGATATTACTGGTACCGCCTTGGTTTTCCCCGGTATATCGAAACTTTCCTGCATCGTGGAATCGGTTGACTCGAGGGATTCGATACGAATTAAACGTAGCCCAGTTTTGATGTTTATCAAACGTATGCTCCAGATTTCTAGACGTCAAACGTACCGTGAGGTGTCCATTCAAAACCGGCTTCGTGGCACTTCGATCGGAAAAGATCTTGAAAGGGTGACGTTCGACCTCATTAGCATACAACTTGATTTCCGATCGATGCGCAGGTCGCTCTACGCCCCGACTGTTATATTTATTTCCCATTTTTCGTCTCGAAATTACGCACTGAGTCATGGACTTCGCACGCGATCCGCGCCGAGGGGAACGCACGGCTGGAGTCGAGAGAATTGACATCAATGACGTTTAATTGAAACAAGACGATAATTGAAACAACGCTTCGGGACTGCTGGCGTTTCTCAAGCGATTAGAATTGATTCGCCAAAGCCCGTAACCCGATCGCGATATTTTTCCTACCGAATTGCGAAAGCAAACACTTCCCCTTCGTGGTTTCTTTTTATAAACAAGTTTCCTCTGTTTCCTCCTCTATTTCTATTTCACGATGTTTCTTTCGCGCGAAAAGAAATTCTATTTCTGACCGTGCGTGTCTCTGAATTTTGCAGGAACGTTCTGCTAAACGAGCAGGCTGGTCGAATAATCATTAGAGCGAGATAAATCAATGTCCCGCGTGGATGGGACAGACGATGAGAGAATGTTTTGTCTGGGGGACAGTCTTGCTTCTCCTCAATATTTCAACTTCAGCGATAGACGCGTACGCAGCCGGAGATCTAACGTCGACGAACGATGAGAGACGGAGATCCTTCGAGACGGAGGATTCTGTGTATTCTTGGACAGGACCGAACGCCTTGGCGAGATCTGCTTTGGTGGAACGTCAGGAGAGGTTGCAGTACAATTGCGAGGAGATTCTAGGGGACAGAGAAGATCAGGAAGAAGACGACCTGAACCCGGAATCCTTCAGGAATATCCTCGTCGACGAGCAGCACGAACTTCTCTACTGTTACGTTCCAAAGGTACGGGAATGAAATTTTCGCTAACGCGAAAGCACGACGGAGTGGGGATTTTTCAGAGAAAGGTATTTACACGAATACCTTTTACCGTCTTGTGAGTTTCGACCGTAGTTCCGCCTAGCATTAGCGATATTTCAAACTGACTATGATACGTAATGCGTATCGCGCCTAATGCGCGTACTATTTATTGCTTCGAGCTTTGACTGACGTTAAACGCGTTGCCATTGCACTGCGTCTCCTTTTAAAATCCTGGACTCGTGTATCAGGTTGCCTGCACGAACTGGAAACGAGTTCTGATGGTGGCCACGGGGAAATGGCCAGGTAACGACCCAATGGAGATACCGGCTGATCAGGCGCATTCCCCGGGTACCTTCCAGAGGCTTAGTAACTATACCTTGTCCGAAATAGAACGAATGCTGGCGACTTACGACAAGCTAATAGTCGTCAGACACCCCCTCGAGAGATTGTTGTCCGCCTACAGGAACAAGCTGGAGGCGAAACACGAGAAGAGCTCGAGGTACTTTCAAACTCGTTTCGGGAAGAAGATTATCAGGGTACCGTTTCTTTCTTATTTTTATTCACCCGTTTCCTTTTTTCTCGCCGGCCCCGTGAGGATATATCGGAGGAATTCAGCGGGGACACTTGATTTTTACAGAGGTACAGGCAAAACGCGACCGAGGAGTCGCTGAGGAACGGAGACGACGTGACGTTCAGGGAGTTCGTGCAGTTCGTCACGGACGATTCGTCAAACGAGACGCGGAACGAGCACTGGAAGCCTATATACGAGCTGTGTCAGCCGTGCTTGGTTAATTATAATCTCGTCAGCAAGTACGAGAGCCTGGTGGAGGATGCCACGGAGGTGTTGGAGCGTATGGGCGTCGAGTCGGTCAGGTGAGCAACTCTGTCCGTTTTACCTTTTGGTACACGATTAATGGGGGATTAATCATTTTTGTAGCTTCCCGACGAAACCAACGAACAGCGTGCCAACCGCGAAGAAGCTGGAAAAGTACTATTCCACGTTGACGTACAAGCAGCTACGAAAATTGGCCAGCTTGTACAGATTAGACCTAAGGCTGTTCGATTACTCGTTGGAGGACGTGCTTGGATTCTCGTTAGCGTGACCCGATATATTTTCCGCAAGAATTCCCGAGAAGAATACGCTTCGAATAGGCGCGTTAACGGTTAAATAGGCTTAAGTGTTTACTCGGTTCTATGTATCGCGCGAGTCAAGCCGATTCCTGTCCTCGATACGCAAGCACCGGGTTCGCGTGCGTTCATTTGTACGGGTCTACTCTATTTTGTACTTACCAGTGTAATTATGAATTAATGAGTCGAATCACGGAATGGTACGGTAAAGTAGCCGCTGATCCGAATATCGTCGAGGTAGCAGCTTCGCCGAACAAAGGAGATACTATCTTCTTTGTCGTTGCTCTTCTGATTTTTAAAACTGGCTCGGACCCCGTGCCAAGAATTTAAGGATATAGAAACCGACGGACTTCGTTCTTTGTACCAATTAAGCACCTGCCGATAACTTCCTCAGACGATTGTGATTTTCCTTCCTTTTATAGACGTTAAATACTTCAGTTTTATCTATGCAAATGTTCTTCGCTATTTATGTAACCACTTACAATTATTGGCGGCCACGTGAACGTCGCCTTTCCAGTCTGGCTTACCACCGCAACTCAATTTCCGCCATATTTGTGTACCTATGTATTTTTATAACCTGTACAAAATGTACGACTTACATTCCTATAATTAATCGATTTACAGCACGTACTCTCTAAGTTACCAGCCGAGTCTCTCGTTTCCCTCGATACACACACCTGTATTTCCATCGCGAACGAAATAAAGAAATATTTTATATAACGATCTAGTTGCCGGGCATACGCGAGTTGGATCTAATCTCTCGAACGACACGCTAGCTTTACTCCTATTACGCTCGATAAACCGATCGTCGATCGAACCGGAAAAAGCTTTCGAAAGATAAGGAAGTCTGCGAATCAGGTGTGGTCTGTTTCGCAGAAGCGCAAGAGCCGCGTGATTTTGGTAAACGTTACGTAAGCGACTAGCCGAGAGACTCAGATCGAATATGTTTGTCCATTGTCCATTATAAAGTTAATATTTGGTTTACGAGTTAAAATTAGTCGAAGGCCTGGAAATGATGGACGACGTTAGCGTACGCTAAGTAAAGAGGAGGCGCACTGTGCAGCTTAATCAAACGTTAAAACTCCGTGGACCGAGTTTGGTCGAGGATCGAAATAGCCGCCCTAGCCATCGGTCAAATCGAAGGACCCCGCACCATTGAATGTTGCTGGAGGAGAGTCGATCGGGAAATTCCGTTTGTCTCTCGCGTTATTTCTACCCTCGCGGCGCGGTATCTCTCGCGAGAAGTCGGACGAAAGACGGACGAAAAATTTGGAAACTGCGCGACGAAGCGCCGCGTCGTAGTCACTCCTCTCCGATGAGTCACCAATGTTTCTTTTTTTTTTTTCTCACCAGCGAAATTTCATATTTTCGTTGCACTTCGTCACGTGGGAATTACCGTGGCGCCGCACGTGAATTCTGTCAACATTCCAAGTTCGACGCGTGGGCGGACTCAGGAGCAACTTTTGTTTAAAAATAAGAACCGATTCCTTTTCGGTCCTCCGGGTGTAGCCGAACGACATCGACTGCTCTTTGTATCGCGTTATAATTAAATGAAAACCCTAACGGTACGCGGCTGGTTTGTGTTCTCCTGACCGTAACGTACGCTCGCTCACGCACTTTCCACGTATGTTAAGCACCTCGTTAATGCATCGAACGGTTATAGTCCATTAGTATAGAGATCGAGTCAGTAGGTAAGTGGTCCATTTGTAAATCATCGGAGGTAGAAAAGAAACGGAGTTTACCCAGTCGAATGACGTGTTTAAGTAGAACCGCGGGTAAACGTATATACACCCGCTGTTTGTAGGCATTCCGTCTGATCTCGGGAAGTGTATTTAAAACATTCGGGAACGAATGTTCTTTAAGAAAGCTCGTAACTCAAGATTCCACAAAGACGATGGGTTCCTTGCACCCTTCACCCCGTTACTCTCGCGTTCGTTCGATTTCTAGCCACACCTCGCGGTCTTCCCTCAACAAAGGCCATTGACTCGTATCGATCAGCGATCGTAACGTTGGATGACCTTGAACCCGTTGTTATCTTTACGTCGATGATGATCGTGAATCGATCCGGAGTATTTTCCACCGAAGCTGTATCCGATATTCACGATGCTTAATATAACTCGAGGTGGCGGAACTCGTTGGTTTCGCACCAGTAAAAGACGGTGGTGGGACCCGGGCTACCAATCCTGGACCAGAAGTTACAAGGGAAGGTGCAACGCGGCTGTATCCGCGATCGAATTGGTGGGGATATTCACGCGATTCCTGGAGGAATTTCGGGATCATCGGTTGTATCGTGGATCCTGCGTTGAGTGATCTAGTCGGAGATCGGACGCAAAGTGGCGCGGTGCTTGGTTACTCGATTTTCTCCAACGATCTCAGATTTTGTCGTTCGGCACTAACGTTCGCCGTTGGTCGACCGGATTCTTCGAAATCGAGGATCGTTGATCGATCTGTCAACGGGGATCTCGGAGGACTGGAATCGTCGTTTTGGGTAGGGTTCGCTCGTTCGTTCGTTCCGCAGCGGAGAAGTTGATCCGAGACATCGCGATTTAACATGCTGATCTTGATTTTTCCGCAGTGCCGTGAAACATCTTCGGTGAATAGGGAAAAATGCCACAGCCAGCCCACGAAACGAAAAACATCCTAACCACGTACTTTATACTCATCCTCCTGCTGATTTGCCTCTGGTTGTTGTACTCTGGATTGTTTTAAATCTTTAGAATACATTCCTCGCCATGGTAAGTCGTGCACCATCGCCCATGTAACGCTTGCTTCCTATTGTAGTGATCATTGAAGTCTCCGCTACAATGCTGCATTCTGCTACCACGTCGGCCATAGAGCCCTCGGCTCCGCGGTAAAACGTTAACGTTTGTTGATTGCAGGAGTGAAAAAGCACGAAGGGAATCTCAGGTTCGTCGACGACCGGATATATCCTCGATCGAGCCACGATTGCTCGGGATTTCGCCAGATGCCTAGGTTTCCCTTCGCCTAATCAACGGCCGCTTCCCCTCCGTGTCACATTCGTGTAAAACCGATTCAAAATGAACGAGACAAGCGTAATCCACTTAAGCTCCTTCAACGTTCTCCACGAGTTTCACGTTCGTTCACCCGTTTACCCCACGATTTTATGTATCTTACGACCACGATAATTGGACGTCGAAGAGATCGGTCCTATTTATAATAAAACGAACAACCAGAATAACGCAGTTTCATCGGGAACAGGGGCGTGACTGTGCAGCAGGATGATCAAAGGGACCCGTCGCACGCTTCTCGTAAAGTTGAAAAATTACAGCGCTCTGGGAGGGCTCCTACCATCGGGCTGTTACGGACGTTCGAAACGAGATTCGTTCGGCCGCGATTCAAAGCTTGTGTAGACGTTGAGGCGAAATAAAAGAGAAAGAAATAGACGGATGAAAGGCGAAAAATATCGGTGCTCGGGCGAGGATAGAAAACATCTCGGGGTACACGGACGATGGGTGAGAAATACGTGGGTGTTTAGTCGAAAATAGCGGCCGATGGTTCCAGCTCTTTTCACGGTACACGACGGCCGTAACACGTCGGACGTACGGAGAACTAAATCGGTATTTTCGATAGCACTTCCGAAAATAGACGATATGAACACGTCTCACCTATCCTGAATATTTTCAAGCTGTAGGTAGCACGCGACCACGCGATGCCGACCGAATTTCCACCGAATTTTCCACGTTATTACGCAATCCTGCCCGCTGGTCTTCGTCGTGGATCGGATTACCGATTCTGCCTTCGATTTCGAGTGTCTCGAATATTTTTGCGTATAAATAGAATACCGCGATGGTGCGTTGTTGATCGTGCCCGTTCTCCCGATGTATCGCGCCGACCATTTTCCTCCCCTTTCCTCCCTGTCCACTGCGACCACACCGAATAAACGCAATTTTTCTCCCTGTCCGTCTTCGTGTAATTTCGCAACGTTCACCGCGACGCAGCTTTGGAACAGAGCTCGCAATACCCGCGTGTTCCTCTCGTGTTACACGGCCGCGGAGAAAATTAATTACGCCGCCAGCCGGCGGGAGGAGCGTGACTTCCGGTTTCGACACGGATCGAGACAAGTGCGCCGGGCCGAGATAGCAATTAACCATCGTGACTGGTACTCTCGGAATTCCCAGTTCCTAGGTCCGTTGGTCAAAGTTCTGCCCTAGATCGGGACCGACGACGAGGAAGGATGGTACCACGAAGCGGAAACACGGCCTAGGAAATATTTTTACCAGCCGCGATGGTAAACGTTGCCACCTTGGCGTTCCAGTAATCGCTCGAAATAGATCTAATTGCTCCAGATTCCTGTCGACTGCGTGTGTCTGCCTGAGTTACACAATAGCCTGGCTAACCCGTGTAACGAGTCGCTCGATCAAATTATCGATCGTGTTTTTACGGGGTGGGAAGGAAAAAATCGGCAACCCACATTTTCGATTTGCCATGCAGAGTCATTCGAAGGGAGAGAGAAAGGCAACGTTGCTGCGTCTGTTATCGGGTTTTAATGAGCATTTAATAAACCTGTCGGCGATGGTTTACAAAATTCTTGTTGGACGTTTGCTGCGGTTGCGCCTCGGCTCGTCCGCGCAACAAAAGCGAGCGGCAAAACAGGTAGAGGAAGTAAACGATCTCCACGACGCTGAGGAATCTGCAGCCGAGGAACAGGCTGAAGATTCCGCCGACCGAGGCTGAAACGGTGCGTTCGATAAAACCTTCTCTGAGGAACTTTTCTGCGATAGCGAAATAGAAAGGAATAGAAGGTTGGAAGTCGGTACCTAAAAGATAAGTTTCGTCAGCGGCTGACATGGTTACCAGTATCTGGAAAATTTGCGATTGCATGTAGACTTTAATAACGGCGGTTTGATCCGACACGTTGCGGCTGCAAGAAATTCACTGTAAATCGAGGAGATCGAAATTTTCACGATATCGCGGGCGTTAACTCACGGCGAGCTGGTTTGCATTAGAGCGAACGAGTTTGGGAAGCCATCGTAGTTCATGTTCTCGCAGGGTGTCCTGCAAGAGCAGGTGACGTTCTCGTTCTCTACGTCTCTAACGATGGCGATCAGTTTCGCGTTTTCCTGGATACAATGCAGACGCTCTATTTCGCAACGCTGAAAATCGATCGGTGAGCTTGTGATCGAAATTGTGATCCCGAGAAATCGCGTCGAGTATCGTTTCAAGACGGACTCTCTGTTTACCGTGATGTTGTAGAATTCAGCTACGTAGTAGTAGATGTACGGCAAGCATCCGCAGAGCTGGATCATGGCCTTCATCCTGCAATTCGCGTAACAGTTCGAGTACCGATAGATGGAGAAGTATTCCAAAGGGCTCTCGTTCTCCCTGATGCACACGGGTACTAATTCGTTCTCCTTGTTCCGATGTTGAAGCCCTCCCGGCTTGTAAATAAGCTGCGGCTTTACGGCGATCTGCAACGATAACTTTGAAAAGGTCGAATCGCTTTTTGTCACCCGTTCTTCTCTGTACGTCGAATAAATCACCTCCAACTCGTGGTTCGCTTGCAACATGTACATGTTCGTATTAAGCCCTGGAAAATCCATTCTGTGGTGTATAAGTACCTGGTAGAAACAAGAAACAAAAAGAGAAACAAAAGCGTTGCACGTAAATTTACATACTGCAACTTTCTCCTGAATATTGTTCTAGGAAATCGAGAGAAGTGTTTCCGTGTACCATTATGCCGTAGCTGTTTATGATCCTCGAGGAATTAATCATATTTTCACTGAGCACGAGCGCGTCCTTGTTAACCACGAGTTTCAAGCCGCTCCAGAGGCCGAAATCCGCCGAACTCAGAGGTTTCGGTCTCGGTTGATCTCTGTGCATCGTCGATAAAGGAATTATTCGATTAAACGACTGTTCACCTCTCCGATTGTCGGAATATTGTCGCTATACTTGCTTCTGGGATCCTACGTAGTTTTCGAGAAGGTAATTGAAGGAGCAACATAATCCGTGCGAGCTGTAGGATGTCTTGATAGACTTGGTGCAATCTATGCGTTCCCCACTCCACCAACACGATTCGAAAATGTCTTCGCAGGGTATCAGAGTTTCCAAGAATTTTGTCACGCTCCATTTATTAATGTCTAACAGCGCTTTCAATTCGTTCACGTATTTAAATTCTCTGTTCACGTACGGGTGGGTTATATAGTGCCCGTATCTGCGTCAAGTTTCGCACCGTGTTATCATATTTTTTTTCTATATACGCACTTCATATTCTACGGTCTTATGTACGTACTTCAGCAAGTGCAACGCTATTTCTCTGCTCACGTTCGCAGGCAGTATGACGTTCTCCAAAATGGCCAGTCGCTTCTGCAGCGGAATCGGCATAATCGGGCATATGGTGACAGCAGGAAATGGCGCCTGAAATATCGGCGCGTCGAACGTTTTTATATACGTGTTGGTCGGATTCTCGTTGTAACGGGCCAGAAATTGCATCACCATCAAGCTCAAACCTGAAACGAGACGTGTGTTTAATCGCGTGCACCATTTGTCGAGGAGTACAGAGAAGACGACAAATACAGACGAAAGAGATCAGTATGGTGCAAGTCCACAGGATCTTCCCAAGAAACCCGACATCCACGCTCGTTTTGCCGAAATATTGCAAACCGTGCACCGATGTGCTCTCCAGATAATCGTTCAAAACGTCACGCGGAGTTGGAACCTTGTCTTCTTTTTTGACGATATCGATTGAGTTCTCGATGACGTCCGACTTGACATCGATGACGTTGACTTTACCCATCGGTCGTTTCGAAATCGCGTCATCGTATCTTCTATCGAAGTACAAGAGATCCTGATTTTTCTCATCGAACCTTTTAGTCATGGTCGCTGTGATTTTTCACGATTTTAGGCTTTCTCGACCACCTTTACACTCCCTCGCGACCTCGGCTATGTTCGCGGTGAATTACTGATTTTTTTAACGCGGGATACCGCGTTTTATCGCAACTCGGCGAGGTCGCGCGTTGTAAATTATTCACAGACTGTTTAAACATTTAATAGAACGTAGGTGGTGTACGTGCCGACTGATCTTGTCGCGATTAATGACACCGTGGCGTATCGGATTTGCACCTGGTTCAAGGTTGAAATCGTTCGAACGATTCGGAGAACAATACTTGAGAGAACGAGCAATTGAAATTAAAAAAATTCACGATTTAATTCTGATACGTAGCGTACTGTCGCACGATACAGCGTTACAATATTTTACATAGAGCGTCTTACAAAATTATAATCATCTTTCTCGATATTTCGTATCACTTCTTCGCGTCAGAGGGAAGATATCAACTTCCCCTTCAATTCGTTTCGTGTGTTCAATTACAATTTCTTCGTCGTCTTATACATTTCTTCTTTCTCATTTTTTTTTTTGTTTTCTTTTTTATTTACAACGTAAAACAGCGGAGGAAAGTGTCTAATCTACGCAGCGAGTACGAATAAATAAACGGTGCACAACGAGATAATACAAAAAGGGGCTTGCTATGTACAAAGTAAGAAGGAACTCCGGTTTAAACGTAAGCGAAACTTTATACACATCACAATACCGTCGACTCGACGATCTCAATCCCAACCCGGAAGCTCCTCGGACCAATTTGCGTCAATGAATGCCTGGCACGGTTCGAACGTACGAACGATTGTCCATGGCGTTTCTTTTAGAAATCTTGAAACAGAGCCAGTTGTTCCGGGGGTAAAGGAGGCTGGGAACGCCAGTCGGTTTCAGGATAATCGTCGAAGCAGCTCGGATCGCCTGGCGCTTTAACTCTCGGTCTTATCGGAGGTGTCAGAGCTCTCTGAGGGACCTAAATGGTTAAATAATGATAGAAAAACGTGCCTCGATAGTTCAAACTCGATTTAAAGATTTTGGTTTATAGATCGGAGATTACCAATGGCCATTCGATCAATTTGAACCAACGATGTCTCTTCACGTCGTCGGCTCCCTGTCTCATATTTCCCAGCCTTTTCGTTCGATCGGCGATCAAAAGCTTCTTGATGAGATCTTTGGCGATCGGGTCCATATGCTTTGGCCACTCTATCCTACCGCTCAGTATCTTCTCGTAGATGCCAAACGGGTTGTCATCGAAAAATGGCGGAAACCCGGCCAACATTTCGTAGATCAAAACTCCGAGCGCCCACCAGTCTACCGCCTTATTGTGTCCTTTGCTCTGAATTATCTCTGGTGCCAAATACTCCGGCGTGCCGCACAGAGTCCACGTCCTACAAGCACGATGACGAGTTTGAATAATTATTCCCCGGTATACAGGAAATGAAACGTTATTATATCCCGTGTAATTATCGATTAATTCGCCGCGTGACTAGGCAGCCACGTTACGGCCATCGATGTTCAGATAAAAAGGAAAGTTCTCGCGAAGGATGCGACGAGAAAGCTCGGGAATTACTGTAATTTAAAAAATTAACCCTATTTCAGAATTCGTACGGTATACTTTGATCGTGAACGTTGATTTACTCGCGTTGTTATCGAACGCGACAAGAGTAATATGCCATCGTATTCCCAAATTCGTTTCGAAAATAGCCGAGCGCTTACCTGTCCGTGAGCTTCTTCGAGAACCCGAAGTCTGTAATCTTCAGGTGGCCCTGGCTGTCCAAAAGCAGGTTCTCAGGCTTCAGGTCTCTGTAAACGATGTGTTTGCTGTGCAGGTATTCCAAAGCGCATACGATTTCTGCCGCGTAGAAGCAGCTGGTGGGCCCGGAAAATCGGCCAGCTGCTCTCAAATATGAGAAAAGCTCGCCACCGGCCACGAATTCCAGCAGCATGTACACCCTGGCCTCGTCTCTTCCGCTCCAGAGCCTGAAACCGAGCTGACGTTAAAACGGTAATGATATACCGACGCGAACTGATTTCAAAAGTTTGAAAGGCAAAAGATTGCGGTAATTCCTTTCGAATCTATTCTCGGATCTGATCCGAGGAAACGGATAATTTCCTATAATTCGACATTTAGCGTTAATAGGACGAGAATCACGAGTGGTTCACGGTAGATTAGCAGGTATCACTCTCGCCTTGCTGCGCTTTCATTCGAAGAGATTCCATCGGTCGACCGACAAATTCGCGACTTTCTTGGTCGTGTCATGCGCTTCCTCGCGTTCGAAGCAACAGTTCCCTTCGCTGATCTTGAGCAACGAAACAACGCCGGAGCTTGCCAACGATCGAACGGGAGAAAGGAGAAAGCAAATTCGACTTACATGTTCACGATGAAGGGATGCTTAACCTCTTTCAGCACGGTGATCTCGTTTCGTACGTGTTCCACTTGCTTCAATCTGATCACGTCCACCATCGAGAGGATTTTCAAGGCTAGGGGAGTACCTTGGTGCCTGCATAGTACCACTCTGCCAAAGGTGCCAGTGCCTGAGGACAAACGTTGGTCAGAACACTGTATCTTATCGGCGGATCGCTGTCGTAGCATTTTGTCCTACCTTCCGTGCATCGCGAATCGTTCGCTCGTTAATAATTCAGATCATCGATCGTGTTCGATAAAAAAAAAGGGGAAAAAAAGGGAAAAGAAATCGTGCGTTCATTACGGATACAAGGTAATAGCGCAAAAAGAAGACGCTCGGTTGTTATCGATCGTACGAGGCAATGGCTAATTATCAACGCTCTCTCTAGTAGCATAATCCGTCCTCCGCGGTCTGTTTAATGCACTTTCCCACGAATACAGGTGACTAAAGTTGGTCTGCTCAACGTACCACGACCAATTAACGGAACAGCGATGGCCGCCGGGCCGCGGTCCGCGCCGAAATTAACCGGCAAATTGCATCGTTCGAGCTGTTCATCATGGACGAGGGCAGCAGCGTTTCGCGTACAGAGAGGCGTCATTATAAATGCGGCAAAATTGGCAGACAGCGCGAATAAGGGGCGAAACCGTGTTGTATGCCCCGTGAAACGATCGCGGTGACTGCCAGCGACAGCTGAGAACAGGTGTCAATGATAGAACGACGAGCTGTTTCCGCCGAACCACGCTTTAAATATTCCCGGCTCGCCGTCGAATTTACGTAATTCCACGTCCTTGATCTTCTTTTCTCTTTTATTCTCTCTCCGAGTGTAAACGCGACGTCAAGCGACGGAAGACGGATTGCTGCGCGTCGAGGTTCCGCGATCAGCTTCCGTTCCGTTATGTCTCTCGATATTTTCCCGAAAAAATTGATTCTACTAGGTATATCGGTGTATCGCGGAGCGTTACACGACTAGAGGGACGACTACTGTCAGTGGAAACGGATCGCGTTGGGAAAGGTGAACGTTTCAGGTAACACGGTTCATTCATCACGCGAGTGGCTACTTCGCTCGAATTACGCGCGCCAGACGCTCCCCCTCGACACGTTGTTTTTTGTTCGGACACTCGGGCGAGGATTTTGGTGTGCGTCCAAAACTTGTTCTACGTCTCGAAAGAAGCGGTCCGCGCATCTGTCCTGATCGATCTCCGCTTACACGTGTGCTGTCGCTGCTTCACAGTCGGGTTTGCCCGACCGCGATCGAAGTTAAGTGGAACGATAAGGTATCGATGCTTGCCAGGATTCGCTCGCCGTTCGCGTACAAGCCAATGGCGTAACATACCGTGTCGTACAGGTAGAACCGGAAGCTGTCTGGTGTCGTATACGCTGTCGAATTTCACGCGGACTGGTCGTGGTGCGCTGTTTCGCCTCGATTCCCTACCCGAATTGCGCAATTTTCGTTCCCCGATCGAACGACGTTGGTGATCCACCGGCGAGTTCGAGGAACAGATCGAGGAGAGAGGAACGATCGAAAAATCAGCCTCGAAACACCTGCATCACGCTGGTCCCGTGTAACGCGAACTTAACGAGCAGTTAAATATACACTCGGTGGCCTCTCACTCTCCAGTGGCCCACTTCCTCGCTTCGAGGGTGGTTTGCCGTCTCTGACATTTTCTCGCGGAGAGTCAGCAACGCGTAGCGAGTAACGTTAACGTTTTCCAAGGGATTTTAACGGATTTCGTTGGCAATTGGAGGTACAAAGAAGCGAGGAAGCGTGAAACGATCGATTGGCCGATAGACAGATACACGGTAGATTCGATCGGGTGGTCGTTTAGAAGGAAAAGTTACGGGTTCAACGAATCCCTAAGTGCCCGAACACCATTCTATTCGCGTATCGATACGAATAGAAAGCTTCGGAATTGCAACAGTCGGGAGCGTTCTCAGTGAAAGGCGTCAGGATGAATAGGATCGTGCTCACCTATGGTCTTGATGATTTCCAGATCGTCGATGTCGTATCTCGGGGAATCCTCTTGCGATCCCTCCTCGTCGGACGTCGTGTCTCCCGACATGTTTTACGAGCTACTGTTGTCGACGGCGTTCAGAGAAAGTTGCTGATTTATTTCCCTGTGCGCCCGTCGACACGTGGAAAGAAAGGAAGCCCGGTTCAACGATCCACTCGCGATATTCTTAGATCGCGTGGCGACCGGTCGACCTCATATCTGCTTCTCTTGATCCTTTGCGACCGCTTCCAATCTTCCGCGCGAACTTAACCAGCGAACCCGACGGAGCCAGTCGCGGCCGATGCGAGGTCCGATGAAACGCGCGAATCCGAATACTCGCGCGTCCACGGACACGCGTAAATCGCGAGAGCGGGTGCAGAGGGAGGGATTTTTCGGGAAATTTCGTCGAGTACGTAGATTCGCCGAGGCTCGCATTTATCGCGACGCGTGGTGCTGTCAACGACCCTCTTTCCTGTAGTTCCTCGCTCGAAGCGGTGAAAACGTGCGCGTTGATTTCACAAGTGTCATTTACGGGCGAGTGTATACCGAGAGGCGTACGAATAGGGAAAGACGGGGGAGAGGGGGTGAGAGAGATAGAGAGAGAGAGAGACAGATAGAACAGGAGTCTTGCACTTTCCTCGTTTCCTGCTCGTTAACGTATGCAAGCAGTTTTTACGTGGCTGCCTGCTGTTTGTTGATTTAAACGGAGTGCACGTGTTGCGTGTGTCGTCACGAGCGCAGCTCTGCCGCCTCGCAAGCGGTCATCCTTGATGCTCTCTGACGAAACACGGAAAAGAAACGCGATACCTGATCACCGATGACCTCGCGTACGCGTATCATCGGCCGATTTTCCGCACTTTCTTCCCCTGGGTGTAGCCTGGAATACGGATGACGGTCTCGAGGGCTCGGCAGCGGTCTGTCAGCGAGAAAAAGACACGCGGGCCGAGGAACGGAGCGCGAATAATCGACGAGCGATCGACACGTGCGCGAGTAAACGCGCGTAGATTACGGGAACTGGTGCACAGACACGTCAGGCGATTGCGATCGATCGGCGGACGGAACACGTCTATCGATGATCGAACGTGGTCCAAACAGATCCTGGATCGAAGTGTACGCGAGGATCCTAGCTTGTCTTCTGTCACATGATCTCTGGTGCGGTTCGAATGCCAAGCAGAACTAAACTGGTCACCGAGGGGTCTCAAAAGGCTGTCTATCCTTCTCTCGCCTCCCCCCTCTCTCCCGCCCCTTCACCCCTCCATCCCTTTTCACCGCGTTTCTCTCCCACCTCCGGTGCCGCCACCGGGAGAACTCTCACTGGGAACACATCTCTCGTGGTCCCAGGTCTCTCTCTCTTCCTCTCTTTCTCTCACTCTGTTTCTCTCTTCCTCTATACTTCGCTCTCTTTCTAGCTCTCTTTCGCTCTTTCCCTCACTGGCTTTTCTCTCTCTCTCTCTCTGTAGCAACGAGAGAGCGGAGTGATTTATAGGCGGCGATCGCGGAAGATTCGCGGCTGGCCGCGAAGATAAAAGGCGGCATTTAAAAATACGGGCCGCGAGCGCGGAATGAAATCGTGTCGTCATCGTGGACCCGTTACGCGGTTGCGTCAACGCCGCGCGGATTATAAAAGTCCATGCGAGGCCTCTTTCTCTCGGTTCGCCGATTTGTCGGGAAACGCGGTGGAGTAATGGACCCGAACGGGTTCACGGTTTCTTAAATCGATGGTATGAATCATGCGGGCCGGTGGCTGGAGCGGTAGGACGACAACGTTGTCTCAGAATTTTTATATAGGAACCCTGTCATTTTTATGCGAAAAGCCTTTATTTCGGGGGGGATGAGACAGAGCGTGGGACACGCGACCGTGGTTTGCCAAGCGGACGCTCACGGAAATAGTTATGATTCCCGGAACGATCGCGGACATTCGGAGTTATCCTTCGATCCAGCGTTTGCTCCGACGGTACGTCGCGAACGGAACCGACTGGTAGATGGTAGATACGCGAGGTGGTCGCGAACCATCTCCGGATCCACGGAAATTCGGCTTATTTTTGAATCTGGCCTACGTCCAGACAGCGTTTCGCCGCGGATGTTAAACAGCGTGACGATGGAGGACTCGTGTCGATTTTCGCGGCTCATTACCGATCTCCGTAAATCCTCCAGGGATCGTGGTAAATCTTCGCGATGCGTATCGTCGTCTCGTAGATCTCGATTCCTTCGCGGCGAGATGGCGGAAGCTCGCTTGCTCGCATGCTCCCGGTGGTAGGCACAGCGCGAAATTGGACCGATTCGTCGCAGCCTTGACGGAGGACAAGTATAATCCCACGGATGCGATACGAATTTGTAGTTCTTGTTACGAATAACGTGCAACATCCTATAAATAACGATGATGCCGGTACTTTAATATTTACGTTTCTAATAATAATACAGCGACGCGTTATCGGCAAGGCAAGCGAACGATTTACCGTAAGCGAAACCCGAACGTTTCGATCGATTATGTAATTTTTCCTGACCGCGATCTACGTACGATAGCCTGTCTAACCCGTTCCCCGGTGATTCGAAACTTGTCGCGTATCGTATCGACAACGGTAATTACCCACGAAACGTATCATCGTGTCCGCGGGAAGACACGCTTGCTGGTGCTTTTCATTCTCGCGTCGCCTCTCGTTAATAACCGAAATGAAAATAACTTCCGGGAATCTATTTTATAAACTCGTTCGTTGCCAGCGCTCTCTAATTAGCTACACCGATCCTCCGTGTTACCGTATCGTTGTTTTCTTTACAAGAATTCGCCAGTGTCCGCGCCACGCAGTTATTCTATACCTACGATTCAACAATTGGGTACGCAGTTCGAGTTCGATTAGGTTATTCCCGTGGAAACGCGGCCAGAACTCGTGCTTTACTCGTAAAACAAACACGCATCGTTACGAATAAACCGTTTCTCTTTATACATTTGTTTCGTGTATTCCTTCTCGCCGATCGTTCGATTCGACGCGTCTTACGCGTTAACGGAACGCGATTTTTCCCACCGTGATTCTCCGCTCGTACCGGAGGACCGGCAATAAAGTCGACGAGCTAGTTCCTATATACGCCTGTGATCTCGCCTGTGCGTCAATATTTATCTTCTCTAACGCCGATAGTTAAAAAGCGTATGTTCCAAGAGGATTCGGAAATAATACATAGCGTTTAAACCGTGGCGGATAAATAGAATCGGCGGCCGGAGTATTTTCCGTGCGAAAAACGAGAGGAGGCAGCGAGACGGCTGCACGATTATTTTTACATTACGAGCGTTAACGGCGCATCTGGAACGGCGACGACAGCACGCCCCTTCGCGCCGGTAATAATTCTCCCTGTCCAAGCATCGACACTGACGGAACAGCGAGACAATCCGCTTCTCCGCCCGCAGAAATATCGCCTGCCCGCCAAGGACGAGGAAGTTGCAAATTCGAATGACGTTCGCGAACGCCCACGACTTCTGGATGCGGATCAAGCCGATGTTTCTTCGTCTAGAAAATTAGGCGACACGTGTCCGATCGGGGCTTAACCTCGACTGGATAAAACTTTATCGAACGGGCGAAGCTCTTCTTCATTCGCGAGGAACGAGCACGCTCTCGTCTGCTGTTAGTCGCATATTTTTCGACGTTTCGATCGGATCTATGCGTCTCGACGATCGTTCGCCACCTCGAAAGGTCAGCCGAAACGAGCGACGCGTTAACCTCGCGCGCAGATAAAATATCGCTCGAACCCTGCATCCGACGCGTTCATGGTGTCCATAGACAGCGGAGGATTCATCCCGTGTCCACCTTTCCCCATTGTTATGGGACCGACGGTGTTACTCACCTGACCATAAAGATAAGTTTCATGAATCATAGAGGTAACCATCCTCCGACGGTGTAGCATGGGCGTTCAGCCGTGTGTGGGTTGCACACGTACTCGGAAGCGGATGGGCGCGTTCGTGAATAGCTAATTCGGATTATTAACGTCCAGTATCCTACTTTATCTAATAGCAGCGACATAGCATAACACGGTGGCACCGTAACGGTGACCTCGTATTTACGTTGCCTAAAAAGAAGTGGTTCTCGGCGTCGGCGGCGTCGCTAAAGACGCGTTATGTACCGACATCCTTCGCTCGGTGCTCGCATAGTTCGACTAACGAGTAGTACACGCGACGCACGATACGTGCACGAGCACTTATGTGCGTGTCAAGCGGCCGGTTCCCATGGAACACGAAGGTGGTACGCGATATTTTCAGGCAACCATGCGGTCCCACGGCGACTTCCGGTTCCCCGGCGCGTTTGCCGGCTTCCTGTGCAGCGACAGTTTTCCATCGACGTGGATAACGCCGGTGTGTGGTCGAGCGTGGCTGTAAACGTAATTACGCTCTGTATTATCCGGCGGGATTTTCTTTCGTCGTGTCGCGAGATAGAAGAGAGGCAAAAAGACGGACGAAGAAACGGCTCGTAACCGTTCCTCGTACTCACGTTCTTGTCGATGGACGGCCGATGCAATTTTCCCCTCGTTTCCACGATTTTTACCTTCCAAGCGGCTCCCGGATCACGACTCTCGCACGGTTTCCTCGTTGCGTAACCACGATCGTGCGGCAGCCCTGCAAAGACACACGCGATCGCGACGTTACGACGGATCGTGAAAGAAGGATGTAACGGATAACCCGGACGAGCGTTTATTTTCGACCTTGATCCTTTTACCCGTGAAATGTGGTGCAGGTGTTTAGCTGGACGGTCAGGATGCAACCGGGCCCGTGCAACCTGTGGCCGTTCGTGGTGCTGCGAGCCAACTTGAAACCGGAAGCGCCGCTTTCTGCCCTGCTGGCCACGAACAATGAGATCGGGAGATTCCTACGAGGACGCGAGCACGATCAAACGGCGAGGTGTTTTATCGACACCGGGCATCGAAAATATTCCTCGGGGAAGAGAAGGGTGAAGATCCTCCTCGAAGTCGCCTGCAAGTCGCCTGGAACTCGTGAATCCGTTAAGCGGGACGACTCGTCGATGCTTGGGAACAGCCCCAGAGCGATGAATATTCGTACCTGGAAAAACGTGTAACAGTCCAGTCAGCTCTACCGGCATATACCACTACGCGTTTATACGAGAAAGGTAGAAAAAGTCGTTGAAAGGGGTAGATATCGGACCTAGGCGAGCGTAATTTTCCGTACCCTCGCCTGCATGCCGATAAGCGAGGCTAACCTTTTTAAATCGAGCAAAACGCATTCACGGCGATCCATTCGTTCACCCGCTTCTTCCGTTCATCACCGTACCGTACGATGCGGAAACGATTAGCATTAGGAGTACACCGATATCGTTTCTCGCGTCACCCCTATGATTTCGAGCGTGAACGTAGACGGGTGGGAAGATATAGGATCGCGATATATCGTCGGACCGCGTAACGTTGGCATCCGCTCGTCCGAGCGATCGATACGACGCGTCGCGACGCGACGTCGGGTCTCGACGAGGAAGAACTCTTTTCACGGCCACCAGCGTCACGTGGTTTCGAGAACGCGGAGCAACAGGTGTGACGCAACAGGTAATGAAACGTTGGCATCGCGATTCGTTGATTATCATCGGACAGGTGGATTTTATTCAGCCTCTCGAGTCTGATTCGCGTCTATGACGAACTCTGCGTGGATCACGCGTCTCTAAAATCCCCGATGATCCGATGATTTATACGCGACCAAAGGGTAAGTCTCGGAGAAAATGCATCTCGTCATCCCCGCTGCACGGTCGCGCGGAAATCGGCCGGACTTACACGCTATTAGCCGGTCGCCGTTAATAGGATGACGCGCGAGAACAGGATTCGAATGATATTCCCCGAACGTTTCCCCGGCTTTTCACCGTGGACAATGAAAGGGACGAATGCACTTACTTGGCCGGCTCGTGCGACAGGTGTTGCGCGTTGAGTCGCGTTGAGTCGCGTCGCGAATCGATCCGCGCAGACCCTGTCCCAGCCTTTTTCTCCGACACTTTCTTCTTTTGCCTGCCAGAGCTGTATTTCCGGTTGTGTACGCGTCCCCGTCCGCTCCCTTCTTCCACGTGGACAGGCATTTCTCGGCCGACAAATGCGCCTCTACCTCGCGGCTCCCTCGTTCCTCTGCGTTAGCCTCCGCGTCGCCTTTTCATCGGAGAAGGTCGCCGCTTGTTGCCAAGTCGAAGCGGTCGGCTTTCGTCCACCACGTGCACTAGACGGCCGTAGCGAGAAATCAGGCATGAACATAAAACGTTATCGCTAAAAACTCCCTTTTCGCGGTTTTTGCCCGTCCATTAAGCGTTCCGCGGCGGAACGAGCGCGGCCATCGTTTGCTGATTCACGATTTCAGCTCGTTCGAGGGCTTCTTACTGCCGGCTAAGAACGCCAGCCACGTTCCGCGGCGAACATTAACGATCTCTTATCTCCGCATAGCCTGATTCCTCGTATTACCCACGCTCGTTGATACCGGTTACATAAACGCGTCGACGTTGCCCGATTTCCGGGTTCCCGAGGTATTCCACGGTTCCTCGTGAGAATCGTGACCGATTACCCTACGACCCGTGCGCCAGCCTACCAACCTTCCGAGACCGATAATCCCCGCTCGATTCAGGGATTACTGGTCTACCGGACGGGAAATTAACGCGTTTCCCTTCCGGTTCGACGCGTTGCATAGCCGGACGCTGTGTATGACACGGGAGCTCCACGGGCCCGTTTCTTAAATCCCCCGTGAATTCTTCCAGTGCCATTTACAGAATCCTAGCTCTGTGTGTCCTCGATCTCTCTCCCCCCGTTTCGCGAAAGCTTCTCGTTCTCGTCGTTGAATCGACGAGAAACCGGAGCAAGATTGCCGGAAGATAAGAAACGAGGACTATCCACCGTGAAGGCCAATGACCGGTTCCCGATTATGCAATAATCGGCGGATAACGCGATGCCGTATCGGCGTTCGATACGCGAACCGTGTCGAGCTATGAATCAACGGAGCTGAAAAATGCGAAACGCTTCGCGAATTCCTGGACGAGCTCGCGGTAAGAACCGAAGGCGGAAAAGAAACGGATTCTTCGCGGATAATTCACGGCCTGGGCATTGTCGACCGTTTCTTTCTCTCTTCTTGCCTCTTCCGTCACGGAACAACGATCCTTCCCGGAAGCCGTGTCCGCTGTATCTGCCGCTGCCTGCCACGATTCGTTCGCCAGGCGTTCACCACGCTCGTCCTTCGATTCCACCGATTTCCCACCGTTTCACCTCCCCACCCTGCCCCCCTACGGATTTTCGATTTACCACCTCCGTTCCCCGGTACGATTGTTCTCTTTCCCGAGGATTCGACAGGCTTCGTCTTTTCCACCTAGACTCTCTTTCTCTCCCTCTCTCGTAGCTTTCCGTCTCTTTTTTCTTTCCTTTTTTCCTACGTCTCGTCTTTTTCTCCTCTGATTTCCCACGGTTACGCAGCTCGGTGATCGCGAGCATCGAGGCCGATAGCGGATAACGCACTGTCACCGTGCTAGACAATCGATTATGAATGGTCCAGGAAGGTTCATTGTGAAACTTATTACCGGGGCTAGATTACCGGACACTCGAACCTCGTACGAACCGAGGCTTTCCTTTTGTACGCTCTCTCTCTCTCTCTTTCTCTCTTTCTCTTTTTCTCCGTTCCCTCTTTGTCTTTCGCTCTAGCCGAAGCGCGTAGAAACGTTCCGCGGCTTAATTTACAAGCATTAATTCGATCAGAGAGCGGCTTCCAGTGATTTATTATAAAGATGGAACGGTCTGGTATGCAAGGGAACCCGGCCGCCGTGTTTTCCCGTCTGGTTCTCACGATTCGAATCTTCTCAGTGCGCCGTATATACCTGCGATTCTTCAACGACTATCTGCAAGTCTCCTCAGTTCTCAAGCCGCTCTTCCGGTCATGCTATCATTCCGGTTCTCACGCCTGGCTTCGAACATCGGGACACCGAGGTGCGACGGAAAATAATAGTCCCTGCCGACAATGTATCCGAGGCGGGCTGCATCGTCTATTCGTCCACGTCCCAGGCGAAACCCGGTAATTAGAATCGGACAGTTTCGAGTGGACGGACGGTAAGTACGAGGCACGGTTTCAAGCCTAGGCGCGGTACCGAGACTAGGAACTAGCGGAGATAATCTTTATTGACTCCGGAGAGACGTGCTATCATCTCGAAACGCGGGTTAATACTAGCAAGTGTGTCACGTCGTTGCGTTATCGATGATTTTCGAGTCCGAGGCGTGCAACGACTTTTACGATCTCTTCCGTCCGTCCCGCGTTCTCGGCCGGTGTTCGTATCGCGGATACGCGATGATTTATCGCTCTTCCTTCAGCTAGGTTCAGGCCGATTTACTCCGGTTCTTCTCCGACGTTCCTTCCTCAAATCGGCCACCTCCTCCGATCCCGCCGCTTTTCTACGTTTCCCTCGTTGCCGTTTACTTTTTCGTGCTTTGGAGGATCGTTTAATTAGTCCGAGAAACGTGGCTACGTGCAGAATGTTCCAATCGGGCGTCCGCGAGCGTACCCGGGACAAAACTAACGTTTCTTATGTGTCAGGCCGTTCATAACGAAGATCGGTTCCCGTGACTGAAAGCAAATAAGGAAAAGCTGTAATAAATACGTGTTCGAAACTGGTTATACGCTAGAGTCGTGTAGAAAACTGCCGGTTTCACTTGGTACCCCTATCTTTCAACCCGTTCCCAAGAGAATATCCCGGCTTTCCGTCGATGTTTTGCCAGCAGGAAGAATTTTTCGAATAGATTCTAGCCACTCGTCCGACTCGTAGCCTCTTTCTCTCTTTCTCTCTCTCTACCCTCTTTCTCTCTTTCTCTCGACCCGATATTCCCGTTTCTATTCGCGTACCGAAGAAATCGATTCGAAACAACAATGAATCCGACTCGTTAGCCCACGGCACCCGATCGTTTCCCCGTCGAAAGGGGCCGACGAAAAATAACAAACGGTGTTGGGCACCGCGGTGCTGCCGGTTCGCGTCTAAATCTCGCGATTCTCTTCAAATAGGTCAAACGTCGATGGCGGAATACCTCTCTCGTGGCGATCAAGCGCGTCTCGGCGCGCAGCTTAGCAAAGAGCTCGCGATTTGCTGCACGTTCCTCCACGTTTCCCGATTGACGCTCGAATCGAGTCGGACGGCACGTGATTCGGTGGCCGAGAAAAGAAAAAAGGAGAGAGAGAGAGAGAGAGAGCAGGAGAGGGAGAGAGAAGCGACGAGAAGGAGAGAAGGAAACGAAACGCGGCACGGTATCGTGGCTGATAATAACGGCGTGGAATATGCAGGCGAAGCGTTAGCGTGCATTTTCTTGTCGGCCGGTCACGCGTGCTGTTTATTGCGTTACACACTTCTGTCGCGTTTCTTTACTGACCTTCGTCAAACTGCTGCGTTTCTTATTCGTAGTTATTTTCCGTCGGTCATTGCGTAACCGCCTTACAAAATGCCGCGGAAGCGAGCGTGTGGACCAACGCTAATTCGGCTACGTTGCCTCTGGACGCGCGAAAAATCGCGCGCGGTCCGGTTACCGATGGTACGAAAAGGAAAAAGAGAAAGACCGGTGGCGATCGAAGGCGGGAAAAGGAGAGAGAAAAAGGAAGGGATAAAAAAAAAAGAGAAAGGTACGGAGAGAAACGAAAAGAGCGTGTGGTCGTCGCGTGGATGAAAGGAGAGAGAGAGAGAGAGAGAGAGAGAAAAAAGGCGAGGAAGGAAATGGGTGAACGTTCCGGGAGCATTCGGACGCCATGACGAAGAGATTTCACCGTAATGGCAAGGATAATTCGGGGCGAGAAAATGAGACAGTGAAAAAGAAAGGGCAGGCGATTAGCGCGGAGGAGCCGTGCTTGGCGGATGGCGAAAGAGAGGGGCACAGGTTGTGTTGGAAAACAATAAAATACCAAACAAGCCTGAAACCGCGCCGGATAACTTCGTGGCTCGCGACTTTCGAAACCATATTAAATCATGACATAGATTCGCTCCTCGAGAAACGTGGCCGTCGGTGTGTTACGTGGGTGAATTCTTGCCGGGTGATAAATCGATAGATCGTCGTTCTCTGCATTCCGGGATACGCTCGGCGTGAAAGCTAACGCGAGGCGGTGTATGCAAATACCGGTTATGCCCTATCGATTTCTTCGTTAGTCGCGATACACGCCGGGATCGGGCTGGATTAACGGCCGATAGGCTCAGGAGATTTTGCGAAAGAGCAGGAAATGGGCGCGATCGAGGGTGTCCGTCCGTGATGGAAGGAAGAAACCAGGAGCAGCGGACGGATCGAATCGGACACCCGTTTCCCGTGATCGTTTCGATTCGCGTTGCGCAATCTTTCAGCGCGGCGATGTTTTTCGTGGCGAGGTCGGAGCCGAGGAATAACGGTGACCGTAGCGAGGACAGTGACCCGATGAAAATCTTGGGTACATAAGAAAGAGAAACCGTTGAGAACGTGCCCCCGTCGGTCGTACCGGAACGAAATAGATTTCACCGGCGATCGTAGGCTATCGATAAAAAGCTCGCGACATTTAGCTCGGTGGCCGCGGGGACGCGAAACGATCGTTTCCTCGCAATAACGGTCCGATGGAAAAATGCCGAGCCGATAAAGGAGGACGATTAATCCGATATGGAACGTTCTCGATCGTAAAAACTGCCGTTCGTCGCGCATAGCTCGCGATCGATTCGCGGGCCGATTCGCGATCGACGCACCAGCGAATGGCCAAACTGGTGAACTTTCCGTGACATTTCGCGGCGGAAGAGAGAACTCGAGTCAGAGGAACGGGAGAAGTCGGCTGTCGCGCGGTTCAGAGAAACACGAACGATCGACTTTCCAGCCGATACCTGCGAAAAGAGAATTCCCGATACCTCAGCCGTGTGCTCGAACGAGGATGATGCTCGGTACCGATCGCCATTGGTAACGACCTCTTCTTCGCTCCCTCCCCTTCTCTCACTGACCGTGGTAATACCTTCTTCTGCTTCCAGCCAGTCCTATCAACATTTCACTGTTGTCCAGTTTCAGCGTCCACATTCAAGTCCCTCTCTGTGCCCCTTTGCCCGATATATATATTCTGCCGCGCGTACGGAACCGCGCGATGCTACGCGGAACACGACTTTTCGAGTTTCGATCCCGTGTTCCATGTCGGTCGAACCAGCGAGTCACCACGAGGCGGTATCTTTCTCCTTCCCGATGAAAACGTCACGCGAATACGTAGAAACAGGAACGGAAGACGAAGAAGAAGACGAAGACGAAGACGAAGGAGAAGAAGAAGACGAAGGAGAAGACGGAGAAGAAGAAGAAGATGAAGCAACAGCGGGAAAAGAAGAGGACGATGAAGAAGAAGAAGCGAGTAAGGGAAGAGAAGGGGCCCCGGTAGAGAGTTGGCCAAGGAAGAAGAGCGGCGGTTACGTGCGTGTACAAAGGAAAAAAGGAGGCAGGTTCGAGAGGAGGCTTTTAAAGTCGTAGGAGCGCAGCCGGGAGGACTCCGCGAACCGGTTGCTCGAAGTGACGTGAGTGAACTGAGGCTGCAGGCTGGCAGGTAACGCCAGGTAAACTCCAGCCGACCTGCGATACACACGCGAGAGAAGGAAGGTGGCTGGCTGGTCGAGTGGCTGGGTGGCTACGCCGAGCCAGCCAGCCGTAGAGACAGTCAGCTCAGTCAGTCGACCTGGGGAGTCAGCCTGCGGCCCCTGCGGCCGCAGGAACGAGCCACAGGTGAGGGACGCGGTGGAGAGGGCCCGAGTTTCCACGGCGAGGAGTCGGCGGGGCCAGGGGGTTCCCGGCAGAACGAACGGAGGGGAAGGAAAAAGAAGGTGGGAGAGACGAAGGAGAGAGACCCGGTGTGGTGGTGTTGTGTGTGACTCAGCTCGGAATGAGCGAATAGGCCAACAGCATAGCAAAAGCTGTGTGCCATCGCCTGTGTGTGCACGGGATATACACGTATACGCGTACAGAGTGATCGAGAAATAAGGGTCCGAGTATGGTTTTCCGGTGAAGCAGCGCGGATGATCGAATGGCGCCGATCTTTCGGGGCACGTGGCACACCGGCCCGCCGGATTTTCGTCTTTCTCGCTCCCCCCTCTCTCCCCCTATGCCCGCCCGTTCTCGCTCTCTTTCTCTCTCTCTCTCTCTCTCTCTAGCTCTGTCGGCGTCCAGTTTATTCCTCCATTTTCAATTTTTATTCCGCGGACGTCGCGGGTCTCGTCGACGAGCGAAGACACGAGGACTCCTGGATGGTTCCGCGTGCACGAGGAAGGGAGAAAGATTTTCGAGGTCCGTTCGGGTGCCGCGTCGAGTCCATCCTACTCTCGGGGGTTGTTCGTAGCCGTTGTTCCCAAGCGTGGCGGTCGGAACGAAGTCGATGCACGGAAAATGGAAACGAAACGATCGTTCGTTTCTTTAATTGCAACAGGATTCGTGCCGTATCAGGAGAGCACGGTATTAATAACGCGGGCGATTTACGCGGTACCGATGATTTCACGTGCACCGGACCATAATACGTTGCCGCTCCACCGATTCCGCTCGTAGCTCGTGGGAATGCGTTTCCACGGTTTATTTAACGACGCCCGCCCCGCGCGTTTATGTTCCCAATAAAATGTCGATCGCGTGATTGAACCGGGGCCGTTCGGTTCCCCGTGAAACCTTTCGACCGATCGTGCGAGCTGCTTTGAAATTATCTCAACGGCACATCCTCGACCGAATCCTTCTCTTCTCCATCGCGACTCGCGGGATTAGCTCGCGGATGGCTGGAAACACGGTCGGGGATGAAGACGGACTCGGGGAGGAAATCGGTGGCGCGTCGCGACGCCGTTCCGCAGACGATTCGATTGCGAGCGAGAGCAGACCAAGAGTCACCCAGTATATCAGGGACTAACTATACCTGAATCCAGCAGAGCGTGACTTTTCACGTGTAGTCGTGCCGGAGAGTGGGGCATGATCGTAGCACGGCGTAGAGTAAGATAGACTTTGATAGAATTTACACGGTGGCTTCGAAGAGCCAAGAACCTCTGCGATGCAAAGACCGCGATGGACACGGATTGCGACAGGCAATCCTTCATTTTTTTCCCCCCTAACCCGTGTCCTTCTGCCAGTGGACTCTGTCGGTTCGCCTCGCTCATTTATCTGGACACTAGCCGCTTCCATCGCGGTTCCCTTTCGTGCGCGATGTTATTATTCAGCGTTAAAAGGACTTCCATTAAATGTCCCGAAAGAGATACGACTCGTAGTCCTCCGTCTCTCCCACTCGCTCTCTATTTCGATCCTCTCTCTCTCTCTCTTCTTCGTGCCGCGATTCTATTCGCGCGTTTTGCCAAATTACCTACGCGGTAATTACCCCTTCTAATTACCAGCCTACGTCGCAGGATTATTCCCGACGTATCCTTTCGCGGCTCACAATCGGGGATGATAAATACTCGCGGCTAATTACTCGTCCTTTGATCAATCTTGGTCAAGTTGAATTATTCGATATGGCCATTTATTCCGTATGGAACGAAATCATCGCTGGGGGTCAACGACACTTTGCACGGGATCCGTTCTGAACGAAGGCGGCCAGACTTTACGGTACTCTTTTAATTAACGTTCGCATAGTTGGCCATGGACGCTAGGTTGGCTAGGAGAAGCGCACGATACAGTTGCAGTTCGCGGTTTTCCCGCTCGGTTTTCGGTGGTATTTCCTTGTCTGTCGTTCGGGGGGCATCGGCGTTTCTAGTTCCTTCGAAGGAGGATTACCATGACCATCGCAGCGCAACTGGTCTATGCGCATGGAGAAATGCAGCTGATGCGCACCGCTGAATCTCGAGGTCAGCGACTCGTCGACGGAGTTAGTGGAGCGCTTAGGCTCGCTCCAGGGATTTTATGAATTGGTGCATGGTCGCCGCGGCGAGGCAGAGCGTGGAAGGAGGAAACAGCGAGGAAGAAGACGACGACGACGTCGGCGGTGGCGAGAATTAGAGGCGAAAGAATCCTTTCCTATCGTATTTAGACCGGCCAGGCCGAACGGGCCGTCGCGGGTGCCAGGGACGGCACGGAGGGGAAAGGAAAATCCGCGCGATGGGCATACGGCATAAAGTAAGAAAGTTATATGGAAAGAGCAGATAGCGCCTAACAGCCGGAACACGCTCCTTGACTTTATGCTTTCTCGATCCTCCTCTAAAGCTTCCCGAGCGAACGATGTTCTTTCCCCGGCGAATACGACCGTTTATTTTTATCAGCCACCGCGTCTTTAGCTCGCGACCACTCCGCGTCGCGGTCTCCTCCATGGTTCTCCTCGCTGCGCGATAAAGCCGAGACGATCCAGCAGGAAGAAACGGTCCACGTGGTCGATTCTATCATTCCCTGCTCGTTTCGCGAATCTCGGCCCACCGTGCTCTCGTCGTCGTCGTCGTCGTCGTCGTCGTCGGTAGCAGGCAGCAACGACAGCAGCAACAGCTTGTAGCGCCATGATTGTCCTCCGCGTTCTATTCTTCGTTCCCTCGCTCTGTCCTCCTCGCTTCATGGTGTTCCGCTCACGAGCCACGGAGTACGCAGGTGCATTAACCGGACATTCAGCACCGTAACGCTGGCCTTAGAGACGGGAAGATACCAGAGGAACGGCGAAGGAGCGACTAGGAGGGAGAGAGACGGCCAGCGAGGACGGAGAGAGAGGGCGAAAGTATATAAGAAAGTAAGGAGGGGGGCACCTAAGTACTAGAGTTTGCTGCTAGAGCAGATGGCTGGGATTCGAATTCCTCCGTCGCCCGGTTCTAAACCGCGAAGGCTTAAACCTAAAGCTGCCCTCGGACGTCGGGAGCGAACCAGCAACGATGCGCAGCTTATTCGCGCTGGAATGTCTCTGCTTTCGACTGCGGTGCCGCGCGCAGACACGACTTCGGTTACATCGGAAATCCTTGCAAACGCATTACGCCTCGTCGTGCAGCTGACCGCTCGCTATCTCTGCCGATTGCCCCCGTAGACGTGATTTGTCTCGCTTTACGCGACCATGGTCAACGACGAGTCGAAAGGGCCCACGCGAAGGAGGGTGCAAGATCGAAGGCGCGAATTCTTCGTGGTTCTGGCTGGCAAGCCTCGATCCACCGGTAACTCTAGAAGTCGCGATTCAAAGCGTCGATTCGCAGTCGTTCGATTTTCAGAGCCGTTTATACGCGCGCCAAGGTCCTGGAAGATGAAGGGTCGCGAACCCGCGATCCGCGTTAACGTCCTCCGAACGTTCGGTCTTTATGGAAACTCGAAACTCGACTCGGTGGCGGTACGCGTTCCCGAAACGAGAGTACATTAATCCGCGACGGTTTGGAGCTGCACCAAAACGGCACCGGCGATACGTTACCCCTCGGCCAGGCCGATGAAGAAGCGTCGGAAGGCTGGCGACGCGCCAACCCGCGCCAACACGCGCGGGACCGCGTCGCACGAGCGCAGGAAAAGCGGCTTGACCCTCGTGCGTTTCGGACAGGTGCTCCGTCTCGGCCAGTTTCTTCACCTTGATGCTCGCCGATCGATCGGGCCATATGCCGGCCAACCAGCAGCAACGGTTCCACGGTTCGCGTTATAAATATAAAGTTGGGGCAATTCGAGACGCGATATTATGTCTGGCCGAGTCTCCTTCTGCCCTATAGTCCCCGCATCCTCTCTGTGCTCCGTCGAGAGACTGCTCCGTAGTCGCTTTTCACGAGAAACTGGTTTTCATCGCGCCACCGTGGTGATCCCGGTATCGCGAGAGGCCGAACAGAGCCTCGTGTTCTCGAGACCTGGTCGCTGTACTCACGGGAGTCGGGTAATGCGGCTTTAATGCTCGAAGATGCAACACGAGACGCGTCCTTCCTACCGACTTTAAACGAATTCGATCAGAGGGAAAGAGAAGATTTTTCTCTCACCTCTACGAGCGGGGGAGGGAGGAAAACTCGGAGAGAATCGTCCGCGAATCTGCCGCGAATCTGCCGCGTAGTCCGGACGATCGTAACCGTGTCGAGGATCGACCTTTAACTCCGGTTTAACCCCGTTTTCCGTAGAACGGGGCGCGATGCAGCCCGTTGGGAAGAGAAACGACGGCCCGGACGTGAGTTATCTTCGCGAGTTCGCGTCATCTGATTTCTCGGCCTATAATCGTTACGTACGAAAAACTGGTTCCCCGGAGTCTCCGACGGTCGCTTTATCTAACGACTATCTCTCATCTGATAGTCCGTGGCTGCGGCCCCAAAAACGGCCGAGCATTCCCGGTTTTCGTTGGTACCGGTGCGCTGAGAAGCAGCTCGGAAGGAGCCGAGAAGAAGCTAAGAAGGAGCTGAGGAGGAGCGGCGGAACCGCGCGGTCGCGGTCCTCCGCGTTTCTCCGTTCCATCTTTTAACGGGCATCCGAGATAAGAATCCTTGACACCCAGCCTCGTCCTCTCCACTGATCGAGCGTAGCACGTAGAGAAGAACGCTTAACAACGAGTGCATCTCCTCGCCGTTTTAATTTAGGGCTGGACGAGTTCGTGCGTGTCGTATCTGTAAATAATATCAGTTCTCACCGTGAATCCTCCGGTTCGCCTGTTCTCGGATCGGTGGCCGGTGGCGGCCAGCCTGTGGATCGCCGTAATTTCTTTATGACCTTAAAGCGATACGTTCTGAATTCTAAACGATGCGTATGCCTCGTAGCATGCCGTTTCATCCGAACGAAACGAAACGAAACGAAACGAAACGAAACGAAGCGGCCGAACGTACGAATCCGTTGGTACATTATGCTTTTCAGGGAATATTTTTTTCTTTGTGTAAGAGCGGCCACGTACGTGACGTCCACGTTTACAGCTTACCCCTCTGGGAATAACATTTCCGCCGCATTACAAATTCCTCTTTGTCGACTGTACGGGCTGACGGAAGTCGACTATCGTGCTGGTTCTCGACCCTGACCCAACGATCGTACTTCTGAAATCCCTCGACAAATATATACCTTCGAGTTACCAACGAATCGCGTATATATGCTTTCCCTCGTTATCTAAAATTGATCACGCAAAACGCGATGTAAGAAAAAACCTTCACAGCCTCTACGTACGAACGATGTTCCTTAACCGTACCCTCTTTCCAGATACTATCCTGTATCTAAAATCCCTACTACCTCGGTAACAGCACTGGTAAATAGTCCAGAAACACGATCCCTCGATTGTTTCGAGGTAAGTAGCGCGTTAACGCTTTGCAGCTTGTATTTACAGCCAGACCAGTCTCTTCGGTGTAAACGTCCGCGAGTGTCTTCGGCACGCTTCCGTCTACGATTCATCGGCCTGGCGTCAACATCCCAGGTGATTATGATACATTCGTTCGACTCGTCGATATCCCTCGATACCCGGCAGTCGATGGAAAACCTGACTCAGAGCCGAGGCTCTTCGTAACAGGTGTTGGACGACGATGGCGCGCTGTTTGGCTCGCTTCAACAGGTAAGACCTGCAGTGCCGATGGCTCACAGGCAACGGACCGTTTCGCAGGTGAAGCCCACAGCTGCGAAATAAGACAGAGAGAGAGAGAGAGAGAGAGAGAGAGCGAGACAAGCGGGAAAAAAATCGCTTTATTTGACGCTCCGTCTTTCCGATCTTCAGCTCTATCTAGCCGGTTTCCACAGATTCTTATCAATTTATGCATCCATCGAACGCGTGAAACTCCTACCGTTCGCGACTCTGTTTTCATTAACGTCGCCAGTGCATTTTCCGAATAACGATTTACTCGCATGAAATACAGTTTCAAGCGTCGGTATGTCTGCCTGTTCTCGGATACGAAACGCCTTCAGCGGGTTTCTAGACGGCTTGATCTTTGCGCTAGGAAACGCAAATAATTTCGATCGGTCTACGAAGCCCCGCGATACGTATCTCGGCCCATCGTAACCAAAGTGTCTACGGGGTTCCTTCTTACAAATTACGACGCCCGCGGCCGTGGCATATCTTAATCTTGTCAGTAAACCGGCTCTCGCTTGATGCTTTCGATTGATGAGCTCTGGCAAACCGTACTAGTGATATCTACTAGCAGCTACGTACTACGTCGTCGAATCGAAGTTGCGTTCTGTAGATCCAAGAAAATCCCTCCAGTGATTTTCGCCATTTCACGGATCGTGCTTACGCTCCGCGGGGATCTAGCCGCCTAGAGATAGAAGTTTATAACTCGCAAAGCGACACGTGCTCTGATCGAGGATTTTCCTATCTACGTCTCTCCGGCTTCGTCTGCCGCGTCTCGCGTGTAGATTGTCGGAGAAAATGAGAGAAAAAAAAAAAAAAATAGAAACTCCGGAGAATAATTTGTAGTGGAAGCGTAGGAAGCGTCGGGGAGCGGATTTTTCCGCGTATGCTTTCTATCCAGCGCGGAAAAGGTCAGCGTACCGACGTTTGTTCGCCGGTAGAACACACATGGCGCGTGATGTGTGCGCGACGTAAGTGGAGCCCATGGTCGATGGGTACGACGAGCACGTTGGAGGTGCATAAACACACATAGAAGTGGAAATGCCAGGATTGGCAAGAGAGCTGCCGACCGAGTTCGCCGGAGACACGGCTGGCCGCCTGTGGCTTCGCTCTGCCGCTTTTCGTCTCTCCTTTTCTCCCGTCCCGTGGCTCGTCCCTCTTCCCTCACGATTACCACCTTCCCTTTTCCAGATTCTACCGCGGACGTACACCACCGTGGCTGCAACCCTCCGTGGCTCAGGCACGACGGAAAGGAGCCGGTGGTGTCTTCCACGTTGCAGGTGCACGTCTACGGGGTGTCCACGAAACCAGCAACAGGGGAGATCGTTGGAAAATGGAACGAGATCGTCGCTGATCGATCGATCCACTATGAGTCGACGGATCGAGACTCGGAAGATTTTTCGAATTTACGCTATCCATCGGTTCACCGCGCTTTTTCAAAGATTCCTAGTCGTAACGCGACTTCGTGAGCCACAGAGTCTAATTAAAAGGTAAATCGTGCTTTGCCATCCTTGAATAATGGCGTCTTTGTAGAAAATATTAACGACACTCGAAGCGAGATACAGGTGCAAGGCGAGAGTACTACGGGGTCCGTGAATTTCATCGCAGGACCACTATCGACGCGAATCGTTCATTGGTAGCTAACGCGCTAACGACGCAATAAATTCGACGTAACACGGTTCTCGTTAAAAAGTGGCGAGCGACGCGGATGATGAATCCGCGGCCGAAGATTCGCCAGTTGCCTACGCAATTATGAAATTTCCAGCGATCCGTTAGTTAGGATGAGCATAAATCAAGTCACCGTTCGCGGCAGATGCAACTGCCGTGGCCCGTTATGCGTACAGCGCGATCGTTTAGATCGTCGTGCTGTATTTTGCACCTAGCATCTGTCGCAGAGTGGCAAAATCCACTTTCCACTCTCTTCGGGTCTGCCTCTGCTTTCTATCTTTGCGACGCGTACCTAAAACGGTATCGCGCGATCCGTGAAATCCGCGTTAAACCAAACGGTCGTTAAGCACGTTGTACAGTTTGCCGAAAAATCGACTGGGAATTGGAGAAACGGGAAATGTCGGGAGAAGGTTTGGAAGAGGAAGAAGATGGTCGTGTACTTTCGTGCCACCCAGTGGATGATTTAGCCGAGCTTCCGAGGTTCGTCCCGGTAGGAGTCGCAGCGGTAGGAGCATCGAGCACGAAAGAACGAACGAGCGAGGCTCACTCTTGCAGAGTGCCGCTGTTAGCGCATCGCACTATGACTAATTACGAGCTCAACTCACCCCACTGTCGGCCGATACGGCCCTATAAACGCCGCCACCACCGCGAGTCATTGTTCCTTTCCACGTCTCTGCGTGCACCTTCGTCCTCGCTCTTCCTCCCTCCTTTTCCCTCCTTTTCCATCTTTTCTTCCCGCCGCTCCTCTGCCTCCTCTTCTTCTTCTATATCTCTTCAGGTATATACCCGCGTAGCCACTCGGGGGTACCGAAGCGACTCGCGATAGCTCGTGCCTCGAACACGGCTTTGTCACGGCGTGCACGTTTCCCTGACAGGAACAGTTCCCTTCTAACGATTTAGATCTCTCTCTTCTTTTTTCTTTTTTCTTCTGCCTTTTTATTCCTTGAATTTCATAGCTCGGCGACTGCGAGCTGAGCGCTACGCGGAGTTATCGGTTGCCGGAGTTCCGGGGGCAAGAAATTTTGATGAAATACTCTCAGCGGGAACTGTTTTTCCTCTGCCATTACCGCCGACAAGCGTGGAACACGCGCGTTACAACGGTGATTATCGCGAGGCGGCACCGCGATATTCTTCCTTGGCTCGCGCCGCGAATCTGCAATTGTAATCGCGGCGAATAAATTCTTTGCTATACCGAGCCGACTCGGCTCGATTCGACTGCATGCGCTTGATACCGTTCTCGGTCCGATTTACCGGCCGCGCGGGGAAAAGAAGTTTTGCCAAGTAAACGGATTCTTCCGAGTGGTAATCTGTAGCACGGAATCGAGGTAGGTTTCTCGCCTCCGTAATTTAGGAGGAAACGATTTACTGTTTCCGGCTATGGGCATCAGCAAACCGTGTCCGCGTAGAGTCACGCTTCGCGATGAGGAGAAGCGGCCGATTAACAAAAAGCGCGTTTGTTAGAGTGTACATCGCGCAACGGTCGCCTAATTTGGACGGTACCGTTACGACCCGCATGGAACAGCTCGAACGGAATAAAAGTCGGCAGGAAGGCTTAATGACATATTGTGTAGAGTGTTTAAGCATGTTGGCAATTGTCGCGTTCGCGCTGCGACACCGCGTCGTTCTTGTAAGATAGAGCTTATTAATTAGGAAATCCTGATCACGATCATACGCAACAACGAAACGAAGGTGCCCCTGGTTATTAACATTTTCGCGTGGTTCTTCGCAAGAGGAAGAGTAAAATTAGTTTTTCTAATGTCTCGCGTTGTCTGAAACACGATGGAGATCTGGTGTTTCGCACGTAACTACGGGCACGTAGCATTGTTTCGAACGGCACTGTCAGTATCTTTCCACGAATAGACGATTTTACGGTAGGGGGGCACGGAGCGCGAACGACACGGAAGGTAGGAGAACATCCTGTGTCGTAGGACCCCTCTTTACGCTCTGCTGGCTTTACTTCGTAACGCTGATTTCCTAAGTATCCTTCCTTTCCACGGTGTACTGGCTTAAACCGAAGAACAGAGCGAAGGGAGACGGGGCCCTCGTACCTGAGAATCGAGATGCTCTTAATTAAAGTACTTTGATCGCCGAGCTCCGGCAAGCGAACGCGCTTTCTCACGTTCCACGTCGCCCTTTTTTCATCGACTGTCAATTCCCAAACGACTATGATAGCTTGATCTTAAAATAGAATTACCGAACGATAAAAAATAACCTCGACGATTAGAACCCGACTATTCTTACTTCGTTCTGTTTCTCGTTTATGTATATATTTTCGTTTATTTCGTTGAGGCGAGGGAAAAATTTATACGGGTTGTGTAATTAACGAATTCAAAGTAAACGGTAAAAAGTTTTGTATCGTATATCGAAATTTTTATTACATTATTCATAGTTTATAAAAAGTTTAATATATATTTTCGTTATTTTTCATTCGTCGAAGGAATAGTATCAACTGACGCGTTGTTAACAAAAGATTAATCTATAGGATCAAGAAATCTATATGATCTATTAAATATCGAACCTGTTTTATCTTTCGGAAATTGTGTGGATAATACAGATTTATATTTTATCGTCTTCTATCGGTACAACAGAATTAGCTTTCAATGGTACAAGGTATATAATAATTTTGAGATTAAAAATTTAACGTATATTTATATTGTACCACTTGAAAATTTTTAAGCGCGTTTATTACGTTACCATATGACTATAGGTACGAAATAAATTGACAGTTTTATGACGTTTCTTATCATACGAACTGAAATACCGGCCTGTAGTAAAGATCCAGGGATTTTGTCACAGACAAGTTATAAGATAAATCATTTTACAGTCGGTTACTACGTTATCGATTCGATATAGCGTACTACTTCCTTTACAGTAATTGAATTTAGATATAAAAGATTTCAAAACATAATCGTATAAAATACTCGCTAGGAAAACATGTACTATAAAACTTTACTTTTCCAAGAAATCGAGAATTCGTGTTCGTGCATACACACTTCGTTGAGCAAAGTTCTAAACAATGAATATTTCGTATGATCCGAGTTTCTCGTAATTCGTTGATCGAATTAACGTTTAAAATTCTAGCCTAGTCTACGAAGTATCCAAAGGTAGCCTTTTAGAGGCTAAGATTGACTGCGAGTACTGCGTAGCTCTTAGCTTGGCATCGTTTGTCAAAGATGAAAGTATTCTATTAACCCGAAATTTATACAAAACATAGCAGAATATATAATAGAATGTAAATCAGAAAATAAATAGTACGACTCGCGAGCTGCCTCTTATGGCGCTTCAAGTGTCGTAAAAATAGTGAAAAAAGCAGCCGAGCTGCCTTTTATTATTGTCATATGAAATAAGATGTAACTTTTTCAATACGACACACGAGCTGCCCCTTATGGCGCTTTAAGTCTCGTAATAATAGTATAATATTTCTTGTGATTTTGGTTTTTTTAATGTTATGTCAAAAGGAGATAAAGTTTTAATTCCTGATCGCGATATATCGAATTTCGAGGAATTTTAGTGAACCCACGAATGGGGTTCACACCCAGAGTATGCACAATAATATTGCACAAATGTGCATAAACGAAAAGTTCACTCGAGTTGTAACGAAGGAAAGTAGCGAGCATAGTGACGAAAATAGGATTCGAAATGATGTAAAAGATGCTAATGTAAGAACTGGAAATATTTTCAACCCAGATTCTAATACGTGACGAACAAGAAAGTCCTAGACTGATCCGACGAATAAATCACAGAAATATATATTGCACGAGTGCTATTGTACACTAGTACATCAGCACTCGTAGATACAATGCAAGTTATGAAAATAATAAAATACAACCAGTTACCCATGCCGTTTTGGGACTATTCGTCCTACGACACGATGGGTAACCAGAGGAATCGTAAACATACGACTTACCGATCGTTGACCTCTTCTTCGTATCAAAGCAGCTCTGGATCAATTGTCGCCTTCGTCCTGGCATCAGCGTCACTCGGTCCTCCTCTTGGCACGTCGTCAGTCAATTCAGCCATGTCAACATTTCTTCTTTTCCAGCACTTTCACAACGCACTCGCGATATCGCGTACACGACCGTACTTGTTCCGACCGGTACCGAGTAAAAAAAATCGAGCGTACAATCCTTCGAACGGAAACGATTTAGTAAAGGTATGGTGATAATTTAATATAACAGTTAGAAAAATATTTAATATCCGCTAACACGTGCGAAATTTAAAAAATAAGACGTAAACTATTTATACAAGTATTAATAAATGTGATTAATAAATAAAATAATTAAAAAATTGTTTAAAGTGGATAAGAAATAAATAAACTTAAAAAAATTGTTAAAAGTGAATAATAAATAAAATAATTAAAAAGTAGTTAAATGTGATTAATAAATAAATTTAAAAAATTGTTAAAATTGGAAA
>NIJG01000134.1:1543962-1578831 GCA_002201625.1 Euglossa dilemma | reverse complement strand
GTGCTGCGCAATTGACGTTTTCGCCTTATCTTTAATAGATTATCGATTTTGTCATCGATTTTTTGGTCTGACAGTGTGAAGGGGACTGTTCTCTAATGAGATAGCTGAACTTTTTTTGGTTCAGATGCGGATTTTTCAAAATATAGTGACTAACATGTGGGATGGGCGGAAGACTTTCGACTTTTGCGGTATCTGTGTGATTGTGTCGATATATTCACGATAGTATCGACGAAACAGGTAGAATCAGTGATTTTTTGTCGACATTCTTACTTTACCGACGTTCCTACCTTATCGACATAGATAGTTTGGGTTATAAGGATGAGTTTGCGATATTGTGGATAGGGTGGTTCTCTGTAGTTCCTGTTCGTGGTGAGACCTGAGCAATCGTTTTATTTGCCGTATAATTTGTTATTGAATCGCTATAGTTGTGTCATACATAACCAATACTTATGATACAATTATAAATGATATATCAAGTTATACGAGCTGATTATCTTCGATCTTGATGTAGATTTTCATCCGTTAATTTAAAGAGAAATCATCTTCCTGTAATTTCCGTTGTTAACACCGTGTCCATAATTTACATACGTATATCGATTTAAATAGCGTTCGTCGAAGTCCATATAGTTAATGTTAGGCTCGCGTAAATTCGTAAATTACAATATTATCATTTTACTTCTTATTCTATCGTAATACCTTTATCTTTGTAGAATGTATGATGCACCAAGTTCCCGTCGAGTTCAAACTATCATTTTCATGGTAATTCTATTTTATCCTCATTCGACAAAGAAGTTTCGAGTCATCTAAGGAACGAATGGATCGATGGTAAAGTATTCCCTTCTGTCATATATCTATTTTCTTTTAATATACCTACCGTCGATAAATGCAGTTGCAGTAGTACTATACGACGATACCAAAGAGCAGCGATAAATTTTCATTATCTTAAAACATCCTCGATTACAATTTTGAAGTCGTATAATAGGTATAATTAATTATATCAATCGTAATCATTTCTATTCGTTACGCGAATTTTTATTTCTGACCGTAATTATCATCTAACTCGTGTATATCATAAAAATAACACCGCTGGAACCTGGAAATTACGGAACGAATTCTAGTTGAAATTATCCTGGTATAAAGTAATTAACGCGCGTAAATGAGGAAAGAGGCAGGCAAGAAGCAGAACCAGAACCAGAATCGGAATGATAAAAACTTTACGAGAGGATTCTCTGCTTTAACAAGCATGTTCTTTATTCGCGTTCTGTATTCCAGCGGAGGCAAGCGTAGGTAATCGTCGGCGTGCATATCCTTTCATATTCTCTGCCTTAGTTACGAGGCAAGCATTAACTCGCGAATGATCTATTAAGTAATGCTAGGGCCCTTATTTCCGTGCTTCACTGGAAACGCTGCACCGTTCCAGCACCGTGTTTTCTACGGCAACTAATAAACGTTGCGTTCCGTGAATTTCAATCTTTAACGCGTGCGTAAATCTTCTACAGCCGGAGCGTTACTCAGGATCTTCCTGTCTATTCGCCAACTTCATTCGATGTTATTTTCCACGAATGTCGCGGTATTTCCCGAAAGAAATAAAGGTATATCTAAAGGAATATCGAATTTACCGTTCCGGCATGCATAATATCATCTAATCTTCCACCTGCTCTCGCGGTATTCTTTATATCTGTCGTTAGAAGAGGCAGTGAAGTAAAACGGGGCTGTTATTCAAAGGATGTTCGCTCGGACAGAACCGGCAAGTTGCATCGTTTAAACTCGAAACTTCTCGGCGTCTTCCGTCTAGGTGTTCGATAGCACGGCGATGGAATTACTCCATTTGCAAAGCAAAGTTAGGGAATATTAAATATTCCCATTAAACTCTTAAGCGTTGTCACTTCTGAATATTAATGCCGGAGAAATAATGCCGGGGATAATTGCACCGCCGCTAATCGGTCGTATCGACTTGCAGAATTTCCCGAGTAGTCGGGAATTATTCGTGGAAAAATTCCCGACTCGTTATCCGGGAAATTTCTAAGCTTAATTATCCTCCATTACCGATTTCGCCGCTCCGACCACTTCGTGTTTCACGTCTCATCCATTACCCTTCCCACCGTGTCCGAGCTTATCCGAAAGAAACCAAACTTCCACCAACGGTCGTTGCAGCTGTGAAAAACCTGGTCTCGAAGTAGCTGTTCATCGTGTCAGTTACATTTTAATCGAACACGCGACGACCCTTCAGGCTGAAATTAGCCAGTGAAATCGGCTATAACGTACAATCGTAAAATAATACTACAACAAATCTTTTATATTCTTTCTTTCGGTGCTTACTGTGTTCTTTCACGCGGTTCGCTTTGTGCTCTCCTCTCTCATTCTTTCAGGAACAATCGTTTAACACTTCGATCATAAAATTGGCCTCTCTCGTATGAAAGAAATATCGTTATTCTATTTATCGATACACCCGCCGTCTCTCCACCATACGCGAAAACAATTCCACGAATCTAACCCTTGGACGTTCCTACCAATCGAGAACGATTTCTAGCCCGAGTAATCGAGTCGATGAATAAATAATCGGGATCTCGAGGATCGTGGAGATGATCCTCGTGGGTAAGGCGTGTTCTCGGCGCGTCGCGAGTGTGCGTGCGTTTGCTGGCACTCCGCGGGTCTGATTCGAGTTAGCCACACGCCGAGCAAATCAATCACGTCGCACGCACTCGGCACACATGCCGTTAATGTGCACGCGGGACCACCAGCCCGAGTCAGAGAGCAGGGCCCAAGGATTAGGGTGCGTTTCCGTTTTGAGGATAATTACTCGCGTCTCTGATCTTCCGCGACCGCGGCCTCTAAACAGGGAATCACTTCTCCTCGGCTAATCAAGAGTGACGAGTTGACGGTCCTGAAGAGAACGGATTCCTCGGCTCGGTACTTTCCGAGTAATCTTTCTCGTGGTTTCCTCGATCTAAGTTATCGTAATTAAGAAGATCTTTCGCGTTGATTTTGTTTGAACTGAGTTCCTCGATCGTTTGTTGGATACTTACTGATTTGTATCTTTTGTAAATGCCATTCCTTAGTTTTGGATCTTAGTTACCCTTTAGTCTTGCTCTTTGCGTAGTGTTTCTTCTTCAGTCCCTTCCACCTCATTACAGAGTGATTTTTAGAAAGATAGATGCAGATTATCGTACGAATTTGTGTTATTAACTTCGAAATAGAAATTTAAGTAGACCTCAAAGAAATTGAGTACTCGATTCTTTCTCGTGGTTTTCTCGATCTAAGTTGTCGTAATTAAGAAGATCTTTCGCGTTGATTTTGTTTGGATTGAGTTCCTCGATCGTTTGTTGTATGCTTACTGATTTGTATCTTTTTTAAACGCCATTTCTTAGTTTTGGATCTTAGTCATTCTTTACCCTTGCTCTTTGTGTAGTATTTCTTCTTAAGTCTCCTTCACGTCATTAGACAGTGATTTTTAAAGGGCTAGATGCAGATTATTGTACGAGTTCGTGTTATTAACTTCGAAATAGAAATTTTGCTATTTGGAACATGTTATAACGGGGTGTATCGTTGCGAACACGAGGTAGGATCCTCTCGCAAATTGGCCGTGTTCGAAAATGTTGTGTACCCACTGATTTATATCTTTTGTAAACGCCAGCGCATCCGCAACAGCAGGTAGACAGTCATCCCTTAGTTTTAGACCTTAGTCATCCTTTACCCTTGTCCTCTGCGTGTTATCCCTTTCCTAGCCCCTTCCACGTTGTTCTTGGTACCTAAGTTATTTATACAGCATTCTATAAAAAGCGAGATTCAAATTTTTGTACGAGATCACGACGATCTTTCATGACTGGAAACATCTATTAATCAAGGAGTCTTGTGCCATGACGAATACGTACACGAGAGAGATAATTTTTATAACTTTTATCGCAAACAATTTACGATATTTTTCGCGCGATAATAATTAAATCTCGAAGCTTTACAGTCTCAGGCTTTGGAAAATTTTAACAATAAGATTTTAATGATTTTTGCTGACTAATAGGGGTGCGTGTAAGGAATTATATTAGGTCGCTCGGAAAGTCATTTACTTTTTCAAATTTATTACATCTAATTGTATTGTTTCACAGCCAACTTCACACTCAGCCGCTTAAAAAAAGAAAAAGAAAACGAAATGACTATCCGAACGACCCAATACTTAAGAGTTATCATTAGAAAATTTCGATCATTTCGCTTTCGTTTTTGAGTGTCAAATTCTGGTGCTGGCTCATTAGTTATGCTCTCCGCGTAATAGGAGGAACGCGATGGTATTTTTAGTCGGGACTTTTATCCGAGGCGAAGGAACGATTGGTTGTACATACTTAGTTATTTCGGTTAGACGGGGGAACCGGTTATCTTTTGAAGAAGCTGAAACACTCGGTGTGAATCGTGCCCGGAGACACCTCTGAGACGGAAGCAATTTCCCGACGCCATCAGGCGTAACGCTAACACTTCTTGGCGTGGTCCTGGAGGATTTTTTTCCAGAGGATTCATAGCATGAAATGAGGTTCGGCTGTTTCGTCTCTGTTCTGTCCTACTTGCTTTAATCGCACGGCGAATCCAGCCCGGGGTCGGGGTTCGATTAAGCGGGCTCGATTTTATGGTTCTACGATTATTCGAACTCCTATTAGCCGGGATCTTCATTAGCCGATGTATCAGGGATGTGCCGGGCACTCTGGAATTGCAGCGGAGTTGGTTAATTAATTCGTTAGCCGAGTTCGTTAAGGGGATCGAGTAAAACTGGGCTTTAACGCGAAGCGTGTTCCAATCTAAACTTTTCTTACCCCTGATTCTTTCGCTATTGGCAAATTTCATCGCTCTGCAACGTAATATTTACACGTATCATCTCTGTGATAATTCATTCCACCTGTATCGTGGATTTTTATCTCTTAAAATTAATCTCTTTCTTTATTTCTCGCACTGGCGTTTCCTAGAATTCGGAGTAACTTGATTAACAACGATCTAAGGATCGACCCGACTTTAAGGGACAAAAAGGGAGGAAGAAAGAAAAGCTGATAATTCGCTGGATGATCGGAAGGAAAGCGTTGGAAGTTGGACGGGTATTTTCCGAGGATCCTAAAGCTGTAAACGTTAACGCTTGCGACGAATCGCGGGGAAAGCTGATACCGTTTCCTCTGGCGTGAATGGAGGAGGACGATCGGTGGTATCGATCCCCTTGTACGGTCGGATGTTACGCCAGGTGGTTGGCGAGGAAATCGCGCGTCGGAATAGGAACTTGACGAGTGCAAGTGTGAGCGCACTTGCGCGAGTAATTATCGAGCGACGCATACAGAGCGTGCCCGGTCTCTGGAGGATTAATTAACTCGTTCTGCTCGCTGGACACCGGCTCATTACGTGGATCGACGAGCCACGCTTCGTCGGTGTTTCACGATCCGCCTCTCCGCGCGTGCACGCGTTCAATTTTCTCCCATTCACCTTCTAATCGCCGGGAATCGTCCGACAAGACCCGCCAATTCCTCTCTGCGATCCCCGAAATCCGTGTCCGCGTCCAGACCGCCGTCTACCGTCGTTCAACCCGTTAACGGGATCATTTTTCACGCAGATTTCATTGTTACCTCCTCTTCCTTCGTGGCCGACCGGCGCAGCGCCGTTTCATCGAGCAGCCACATAAATTTCAATTTTAAACAGCCTGACGTCTCGCGTGTCCGCAGAAAGGATGATCCGGCGCGGCGCAGGTAGCGGCCGAACACGCTGGAAGAGAGGAGAAAAAAGGAAAAAAAGGGGGGTGGAAGGGAAAAGGGAAAAAGGAGCGAAAGAGGCGGGAAGGGTGGGACGAGGGCAGGCCGCGATTACGGTATCTGGTTTGATTAAAAGGCCATCCGGCAGAGGCGATATTGATTTTGGCCGATGCTTTTAAAGCATCGGGCTACGGGGGCCCACGAATTAATGTAAAAGCGCGCGCGACCGGGGCTAGTCTCCGGGAACGGTGGATTTTTCATGAAAATNCGGGGGCCCACGAATTAATGTAAAAGCGCGCGCGACCGGGGCTAGTCTCCGGGAACGGTGGATTTTTCATGAAAATTAGCCGGCCGCCGATGTCATTTGCCCTCCCACGCGAGAATTCAATTTCTCCGATCCGCCGCGCGATATCATTTACGCGAACGGCGGACGTTCGATGTCTCCGTGATTCATTTTTAATTCCATCCGCGTTAAGCCACCCCCAGCGAGTGTACAGGGGTGATGCGCTTGAAAATTTCACTCGATTCCGCAAACTTTCCTTTAATCTTTCTTTCTAAATCTCTCGACGCGTGTCTCGCAGATGCTCGGGGATTGTAATTCGCGCTCGGTTCGGGAATTCCAGGAGAATTTCAACGCGAGGTAACTCAGCCAGAATAGAAGAGGGAAGCGGAACGGTGGAATTGCAGCAAACCGGTGGAATTCGTAAGAAACGCTCGCCGGAAGCATCCATACTTGCACTCTGTTAAATAGAACATCGATCTGGGTTCCTTGTGGAGGGTTGAAGCTGGTAGTTTCTTGGTCGGCCTAGGCCGGACCAACCTGGTCCAGGCTTCGAACTTGCAATCCGCTCCAGTTGCGTCGGTTTTCACGCTCCTCGGCGGCGCAGGCTGCGACGAGCGTTAAAGGGGATGAAGCGAGGCGCGTGACACAGATTTAGATAAAAGTGTCGTGGGCTTGCGGCCCGCTCGGCCCCCGGGGCCTGGCTTAAGCACGGAATTATAGAATTAGAATCGACGAGATCGCGATATCCCTTTATCGTGCTCCGCCACTGGCCTCGCGCGCTTTTCGCCGCTCCGGGGATGATGTATATTTCTTTTTCCATCGGCGGACGAGGGAGAAGGAGCGGGAAGGGTGAAAAAGGGAGCGAGAGGTGAGCGAAAAAAGGGGGTCGGTTCCGAGGAATAAATCCGGTGATGCTCGACGTACACGCGCCGGGAGGAACGAGGTCCGCTAGTACGTACACCCGCGGGATTTCCATAATTTGAATTGTAAAAGTATTCGGCCGCCAATTGCAGCCTCCGAATTTATGCAGTCCGCCCCCGTGGCGGCTATCCCTTTCGCGACACCCCTTCGGGGAGACTTCACACGAGACCGAATATCGACGCGTGCCTCGGATTCCCGTCTTTTACTGCTTTCAAAATCCTTCTGCCCGACCGTCCTGGAATCCGATTCCCGACGGATTCTCCGGCAGAGAGTTCCAAGCGTTTGGAATTTTTGTTAATTACTCCGAGAGTCGTAAGAAATGATCCGGAGGGTTGATCGCGCGTAGGAGGAAACTGCGGGCCAGACATTGGGGAGGGGGCGAAGATCGTAATATTTGAGAGTCGAAGATAGCTGTAGGGTGTGAATCTCGTATCGGGATCGCTTTGAATTACGTCCTGGCTAGGAGACAGTTTCTCAGTCCCTATGGCAACTGCACCTACGGTTGACGGGTGCTGCCGACTCGAAGGAGGACCCCTGCATATCTCCGGACGTGTAACGTGACACTTAATAACCGAAGTCTTGAGGCAAAGACACTTTTAATCATTGCCAGGAATCACCGCGAGGACCAAGGACTGCAGCCGATTCGAGACGCGCGGGCAAGACGACATCGAGGGACGCAATCTCCACCGTGCCTCCATTTTCCGTTCGATCCTCGCCTGTCCCATCCCCGGGGACCGCGAGCGAGAAGTTTCGACGTTGAAAAATGCAAACTGCGTCCTCTACGAGGTGCGTACCTTCTTCCTTTTGCCCGGGGAATATTTGTCGGGGCTTTTTTGGCACGGTTCTTATCGATAGCACGGCTACGACCGGCAGAATTATTGTCGCCGAAAGACGCCTCCGACCCGCGCCTCTGTCTATGATTTGTCAACCAGACCGTGAACGTGTTCGGAATCTCTTCCTCCTAATATTTTCGATCGAATATTCCGTCTTCGTTCCAAGTGCCGGGAAACACGCCGTGGAAAGATTATGATTCATATGTCGCACGGTACATATATTACTCATTTCGTGATTGCCCCGCTCGCTCGAATTAGGGATCCACGCGCGATAAACTCGCGCCCCTCGCCGCCGCGACGAAGACGCTTATTATCGTGGAAATTATTAGGCGAAAACGGGGGGAATTATTCGATTACCGGAGTGTATCTCTTGGAAAAGGGAGGATAATTCCATTAGGCGAGAGTTTATCGGCCCGAAATTAGAAGACCAAACGAGAAAAGTTGCGCGATTATCGCGAATAGACGACGCGAAAACAGAATTCCCTTTTCAAATCGCGTTTGGTTACCTTTTCCCTATCCTTTTCTGTAATACGTCGATTTATTCGGTCTACCTTTCGCGGAGGGAAAATTGAATGGCGAGGACCAGGCGAATTCGCGAATACGAGAAAATAGGCGAAAACGAGCTGTCTTACATGGCCAGAACGCATCCTGCGTGGCAAAGCAAAAAGCAACGGCAGATAAGCCCGGCAACTTAGCCGCTAAGCCGTTCTTCCTCGGGATTATCGGCTCAACCACGACTCCTCTACCCCGTATATACGAATCCGTCGGTGCTACCCTCGTTCTATTTCCTGCGGACAATACCCGCCATTCCCCGGACACGTCTCGTCTTCGTTCGTCCTGCTCCGCTCTGGCCGCTTTCTCCTTTCTCCTTTTTCTCCACGCGCGTGTGCTCGTTGTCTGGCATCCCCGAAGTCTGCAGTGACAGACAGCTTCGAGGGGATGACGTTCGTCGGCCGGATGAATCCCAGGAACGTACAGCTACTCGGCCGATCCCAGCGTGGAAAAATCCGATCCCCGTGTAAAACGATTTCTCCGATTGAAACGTTCGTTACCGGGGCGATCGGGTAGGATCTCTAATCCTCGGGACACGTTTGATTTCTCAGAGAAGGACGAAACGGGCGAACGGGGCGAGGAATTAACTTCGATGTCGTCCGAAATGGATCGCGCAAGCGTTCACCTGTCCCTGGGTTCAACGGGATTCTTCCTTTTTTTCCAGAGCAACGATATTTTTCGGAGGAACGAAAGGGCCGTTTAATCCTTGTTATACCCGGCCGTGTTTCGTTAATGATCCGTTGATGAGTTTACGGTAACCCGTTTTTTACGGCACTGTCTACGTAGCACGAGGGTGCCCGTCCTCGCCACCCTAATTCTGCGGATACGAAACCGTGGAGGGACATCAGGTTGTGACACCGGAGGGACGAGAAGAGACACCGTGACGTTCGCCGTAGAATCTTGATTAAATAAACATGAAGAAAGCCGTTCATCGCATCATTGGGGGAGGACGTAGCGACCCACTGACACGAAAGAATCACTACGAACTTTGTTTTCAGGGGGGGTTGCTAGTCTACTAGGGTGTGGGCGTCATTAGGTGCGACTCCCGATGAAAATCGAGCGACAATTAGGGGATTCGTGCTCGAGTGGAATCTTGAGTGTATCAAAGAGACGAGGAAATTCGCAGGAAATACGTGAGACCTCTTTACAGATCGTATCGGCGGTGTTTTATTTCCGCGTTCCCTTGAAATCACGCGGATCGCCGTCACGGTATTATCAGCAGTTCCGTTCGCTGTCGAACACCTTTAAGCCCTACCCTTTAATTCTTGTCGAAATAATCGTCCGAGCTCCTCGGACAAGGTATTAACGCGTAATTTATTCTGCGAAACTTTGCGAATCCAGTCGCGCCATGCACTCGGCTCGCGTAATTCTCGATTCTCATATCGGCTCGGGGAATTAACGAAGTTGGAGAGCGGGCTTTAGTCTCGTTTCGTCGGAAATTAATTCTGGCATCGATATATCGGCTGGAAGCTGTTGGCGAAATGAGAGGGACCATGGCGAAACTCGCCCCATTGATTCAGCGACAGGGATTCGAAGCGTATCTGGTGCCGCAAGAAGAGCAGAGACTCTCAACGGCGTCGTATCGTCTTATCGGGATGATTTACAGGAGGATACGCTGTATATCGCGCGGAAGAAATGCATCACAGAGCGTACAAGTACGTTCGCCTAGATTTATGGCGATCGTCGAGTAGCATTTCTAACCGGGGTTTCCTTAAAACCCGCCAGGAATTCGCACTCTTATTCTTCCTTCCTGCGAGTCCCGCCTCACCCACTCGTCGCTCACAATCAATTTACGGTGTGAAGGAACGCGCGCGTGTACGCTTGGTCCTCCTCGAGATTGTCCAACTCGATCCGGAATACTCGCAGCATCTCGCCATTCGAATTCGTACCATGAAACGGATTCGAGTCTTCCTCTGGATCTTTGCCACGTCTCGATCTTGCGTTTCTCCGACTTTCCTCTCACGGTCCGTATAAATTCGACCAAATTCCTTCTGGAAATGAAACTAGGTGTAAGAATTTTCGGTGAAACGAAGAGAAATATCCTTTGGTTACGAATATCGCGTTAACTCGTCGCTGAGAATGAATTTACGATGTAAAGGAACGCGCGAGTGTACGCTTGGTCCGCCTCGAGATTGTCCAACTCGATCCGGAATACTCGCAGCATCTCGCGACCCGAATTCGTATCATGAAACGAATTCGAGTCTTTCTCTGGATCTTTGCCACGTCTCGATCTTGCGTTTCTCTCACTTTCCTCTCACGGTACGTATAAATTCGACCAAATTCCTCTTGGAAATGAGAGTAGGTGTAAGAATTTTGAGAGAAGGCGAGAGAAACGAAGGGAGATATCCTTTGGTCACGAATGTCGTGTTAATTTCTTTCAAAGAAGCTTTCGTCGAGGCATGATAAAGGCATTTTCTATTCATTTCTTGTATTTTTGACTCGGATCAATTGGATAAATCTAAAAATGATCGAAATCGACTCTATCGAGTTTCGATCATCGAATATACATTTTTGCGCCATCGTTGTCGTTCTCGTTCGAAGAAACGCGCTTCGACTTTATCGATTTGCAACTCTACGTCGAGGTTCGTCTATACCCCATGAATCTATTCATCCCCGGAGCGGTTGCACGCAAATTTCGAACAATACAGCGACCACTAATAACACCGTAACGCGTGTTCTATCAGCGGGCGTCGACCGCGCCCTCGAAACGGGGGTGTAGAGGAAGAAAAGGAGAAGAAGACGATGAAACACAAGGAGAAAGGGAAGAAGAGGAGACGCATCGCGTCGCTGAGAAGAGGAAGCGGGGGACGGGAGGGCAGAAAACCAGCATAAATCACAATTATAATCAACGTGCACGAAAGTTACACCAGGTTCGTCCCCTTTGGCCCCGCGACTCGTGGCTGCCGGCGTCGCATGAAAATTTATCGCCCAACTTCGGTTTCCTTCAAGGTCGGTGTCTCTCGCTGCTTTGCATACGTCGCTTCTTCCACGGTTTTTCGCGAGTTTCCCGCGGCGAAGCGACGCGGCCTCGTTTGCGTCACGCTGCTTGCGCCGGAAGCGCGCCGCGACGAAAACCGGGCATAGAAAGGAGATTATGCCTCGAGTTCGCGCAGCGTTTCCTCTCGCGTTAACCGCGGGATCCTCGTAACTCGGAAACCGGAGAATACGAAACCGCGATTATTTCTTTACCCTGAGAGAAACTCGATAAAAGCGTCCTCGAAGATCAACGTCGGGTTCGATGGTTTTTACGCGGTGAGATCGAGGGAGGCTTGTTATTCGTAGTCTTTAAATTGGGTCCGACTTTAAATTCTCTGCCAGGAACTTATCGCGCGGTTTAACACGTTCGTCACGCGAGGGAACGATTTACGGCGACAATTGGTGAGAAAACACGAGTCGATAACGATTGAATGACGGAAATCGTAAAGGGAGAGACGACGATTCACGGGGTTTGTGACGGAAAGGCAGAGAGAGAAAGAGAGTGGGAGATCCATTATCAGGGCCGTATCCATGGCGGTAACAATGTCGATGGAAAAAGTTATTAATAGTTAGGAGCTGACGGGCCGTATCGGCCTTTTACGGTCGAACAAAAGTTCCCTACTCGGGGGAGGAGGAAGCGCGCCGAAGTCGTTAAGAAAGAATTTCCGGCCGTCGGTATCCTGGATAGCCTCTCGGAGACGTTGCGACGAGGACGTGCGCGTGGACGAATGGAAAGGGGAAGAGGGGAATCCGCGAAATGACGAATGAGTCACGGGATTCGGGGATATATCTCGGCGATGGTCTCGAGGAGGATTTCTTGCAGCGGGTAATCGGGCGAACGTGAGGATGCAGCAGCTACGAAGTGGCTCTCGCCGCTGAACGGTATCGAATTGCGCGTCGAATCGAATCAATCGGGAGCATCGTAATTCAAAGTGCAGGCACGGAGGGCCTGACCAACGAGAGGCGCGTACAAAGTGGCCGGGGATTGCTGGAAATCTAGTTTCTTCGTTACGGTGGCCCTCGAAGGGAAAACGGAGAGCGGGAAGCGAAGAAACGAAGAGGATCTTCCGGCGGTACTCTTGGGATGTAGTGATTCACCTTGCGCCGGTTCGATCGGGGGAATACTTTGGCCGTGGAAATGTGCAAATTACGAGGAGGCGAGGGTGGATCGGTAAGAGTTGGCCCGGCGAGGCGAGCCGAGCCGAGCGAGCCGAGCAACGTTAATTCGGCGAAGGAGACGACGAGCAAGAGGCAATTAGAGCGATGACAAATCACAAATTAATCGACGGCAATTAGTCCAGGGCTACGGGGTACAATCGTCGTTGGTAAATTTAATTTCAGGCCAGACTACTTGTTACGCTGCTTAACGATGTAACAAGTTCCACGGAATTAATCCGCCGGTTGCGCTCGGCCGCGAGCCGCGCAGCGTCGCCGCCGCTGCCGACGCCGCCGTCGGGAACCACGTTCGCCACTTTGACGATTTCTCATAGCCAAGGCTGTGCGAATGTACCTCGGGTAATTCTCGCGGAATCAATTACCGCGGTCTCGTCCCGTAACGGATGACCAACCACCCTCGAACCGCGCGGCAAGACGAATGATAATCGTTTTTCACCAGATGCCCCGGAACTTTGCATCGCTTCGTTCCCTTTCGCTCCGCCTCGTTCTCTCCTGCTCTCTCTCTCTTTCTCTCTCCCTTTCGCTCATATCCAATGCACCCTCCCCGCCGGCTCGCCGGCAGTCGTCGGCGGTATGCACCGTGTTCCGCCGCGACGTAATTTCTCGTCACGTCGATGCCAGGAAGCAGAGATGAATTATTCCGCGGCTAATGGCGAACAATCGAAATACCCTTAGTTGCGTCGTCGCCGGGGGCGGTCTAGGTTCTCGGGAGAGTCGGTGAAAAATTAACGTTATTCCACCACCCTCGGCGCGCCACCCTCTCTGCCAGGAGGGCGAGCAAGTCGACGACGGGGGGCAAGACGGAGAGGATGCTGCCGGTGGGTGGAGGAATACACGCGGCGCGCTTAACGTTGCGATGATTCGAAATCGATAACGAGAGCCGACCAGCCGTGCACACAGAAGTCACGCTGAAGTGAATCTCTCCCTCTGGCGTAGGCGAGATGGCAAAGAGCAAAAGTCGAATCGCATTATCGTCGAGCGGAAGCATCGTGTGCCGGCTCTTCAAAGAGTCAACTTGCCCTCGGTCGCTCGGAAGGGAAGAAAGGGATAGGGACACGGGGATCGAAGTACGTAGGTACGGCAGAAGCACGTCGAGGTAGAGAACCAAACAACGCAGAGAGGGGCGAGAGGCGAAGAGAGTGAGGAGGGTGTAGGAAGAGGAGACGCATAGATACGAACCGATAGGTAGCAGGTACGTAGCCTCGGCCTCCGTTTTACTGGATCTTCCTGTCGGTAATCAAAGATTTATATCTGCGAGGAGCTGCGCCGGGACGCTGGTGCTCGGCGAAGGCTGGAGGAGGCTCACGATCGACGATAGGGGAGGCTGATGTTCGCTACCGAGTTCCGTTCCGAGTCGACTGACGGCCGCGCGGTCCACGATCGCCAGATATCGCGGTCGCCTATGCAAACCGAATAGTAGGATGAATTAATGCCACGGCCACGATACGATATGCTGCTTTTATGTTAATAGCCGGTGCGTCCGCGGCGCGACGCAGCATTCGCGAGGGAACACTGATGGATGTTTCGCGGTTGCGGCCAAGATAAGTCGTCCTGCCATTGGCGTAACGATTTCGATGGTACCGCGATAACGAGTTAGCCGGTCGCAGCCGTGCGAGCGTTCACCGGAAAGATAGAGAAGGAGGCCTCGCGGAGAGAAACGTGCCACGGCCTCGTAAATAGAAATCCGTTCGCGTTTATTTTCCACCGGGGAAATATATATCGCTGTCCGGCGATAGGCAGCAATTTCGAATAATTTGGACAGCTGTTATCTCGCCGATAACTTATGGATCGAAGGCTGCCTCGCACCGAAACCTGTATACCCTGGCCTTTCTCCGGATATGCCTTGCGTCTGATCGGAAAAGCACGCGATCCCGGGGTAAGCTTTCAGACCTTGGCCGGTCGTCCATGGGGTCCCTTCTACGCGGTGTCGCTGCTTTTCGAATTCACGCTTATCGCGACGCACGCCGACGAACCAGACGACGAACCAGACGACGAACCAGGCGACGAACTCGTCCCGACGCGGACATTAGCATACTTAATGGGCCTTTGTTTGGTCAAGTTGAACTACGAATGTCGCGAGCGACACGGTTCGTTAACTTGACCGAATCAAATTACATGAATTTACTGTCCCAACGCCTCCGTGGTATTTCATCGTGGATCTATAGGCACGTGCACGCTCGGCTCCGTACACTCGGGCCAACGGTTCCCCGGTCCAGCTGAATCAATTCCGGCAGGACCTTTGCTCTCTTCCTCGAGCGTTCGTTCGTTAAAGCTCAACGACGCATTTAGCTCGAATGATAATTCCGGGCAAACTTGGAAACTTCCATTTACAATTTAGAAACGCTCTTGCCCTGGTAATATCGCGCGGCGATATTTCATTTGCATTACCTCCTGCCTCGTTGTCTCTCATCGGGATGGGGTGCCATTATTAAATCACGTTGCCGAGCTAATAGCCGAATCTCCAACCGGTCCCCTTAACGAACTCGCCGACTTCGCGTATGTCTTATTTCGGAACCCCGTTATAACTCTGTCTTGGCTTCGAATTTCTTTCCGCTGACATATATTTCGCGGGGGGCACGATTAATTTGACAGCTGTAACCACGCTCGATTCTTCGTCGATTTCCCGTGGTTATAGTCGTTCGTAGTAATAACTCTGCACTTGGCTGGAAGCGTGACGAGTAACCCGTGGAAGGAGGGAAAAAAGGAAAAATGGCGATTTAACGAAGGTATCGGCAGAGATCGCGCGAAGATTTAAGATAAAAGCGTCGGTTGTATCGCGATAAGGAGTTTGAACGTCGATGGTAACGCGGTAATTTGCTGCATAATTCCCGTGCTTCCGGCTAGGATTAAATCACCAATTAGTACTAATGTTACACAGAGGCGAGTGTAGGCAAAGCGGCCGGAGCGAACAGAAGCGCTGCCGGCCGAGTGACCGATGAGTCATTGTCATTAGGCGAACTGTGCCTGGAAACTGTTCGCGTCGGCAAGGGTTGACGTTAACGGATCGTCGTGCGTGTAAACGAGAGTTGCTCTTCGAGCCCGTGGTGTGCGATTCGTCATTGTAATAATTTCGCCGCGGCGGATCGCCGGTAGGAAAAGGTAGGGCACGGGACGAATCTCGGGAATTCGGTTCGAGTTCCGAGCTGGAAGGAGAGAAGTTTAACGGTGTCCCGGGTTGGAATCTCCTGTCGCTGCTCTCCCTAGCCCTCTGGTCGTTTTACAGCTTCATTAGGAGCAAGGGTTCTCGTTTAATAATTCATCAAGGCCGCAACCGCGCCGCCGCCGCGTTCTCCGCCTCTGCCGATGCCTATGCCTCGAACAGCTTCTGGAAATACCGACGATTCTCCTTCCAGCCATTTCGACGGCCAAAGAAATTCGCTCCGCGAGGTTTTTCGAACGTTCGCCCTCGCAGAACAATGGATCCCGGATAAGTGTTTTTTTACCTCTCATTCGGGATCCTATTAAGCCGGATTTCGGGCAAGATAGGAAATACGCTTAAGAGGGTCGCCGGAGAATCGCGTCGACTTCTTTCATATTTCCGTAGAGTCTCGCAGCGAGGAAGATACAATAGAGCGTTCCATCCCTTTCGCGAAAAGCATTCTAACTACCGGGAGGTCGTGCTTTTTAATCTTCCGTCTGAATGGAACTGGATCGTGGCGAACGGCGGCGGCAAACGAAGGATTAAGAAGCGAGCTAGTCCGCTTATGCGAACTGCGAGCAGCGGCATTCAATGGCGCGCTGATTTTAATTTACACACCGATGTCTTCCAGCCGTACACGCGCCGCGTTAAATCAGGGGAAACGCTTCTACGCGGCCGTGGTCCCAGCCGGGCCCCGGGCCGCTTTGTTCTCCCTTATAAATAATTGTTACACAGCATTGTTAGCCCCGCCATGGCAAGACGAATTTCGCGATTGTTATGGCCCGTGTTATTATGACATCGTACACGGTGACCATAAACGAACGTGACGCGATAAAGCACGAGCGTCTCGGGTCCGGGAGGAGCGGAGGAGAGAACAGGCGGCGACCCTCGAGCGATGTTTTATCCGAAAACACATTCGCGGACAAGCAGGGGACCAACGTCCTCGAGATAATTACAAGCCGCTTTCCCTCCACGAGATCGCGACTCGCGCGCGCTGTTTCCGCGGGCTTTCGAGATTCGCGAAGCTGTGTCGGCCTGGCGAGTCGAAGAAGAAATACGGCCGGACTATTTATCGAATCATTACTCTGTCCATAGAAATCCAACGACACGAGAAACTCGAGAAAGGGAGGGGCCGGTGCGCGAGCTCCGGGAACACGTGGCACGCACGAAAGGAAGTCGTGTTTCTTCGTTCGTCGCTCTTGCGCGGATGCCAACGAAATAATTATTGGCTCGCTCGGCTCGATAAATATCCCCGAGTCACAGAGACCAGCCGTTGTCGCGAGAACGTGCTTCGTTACGCAACGGCCAACCGCGCGAAACATTTCGCGCGTTCGCGAACTGGAGATTTCGGCGGAATCGTGGAATTCGCGGTTCCCGTGGATTTCGCGCGAGTGAGAAAGAATCCCGGCTCCTTTGCGTCGCGCGGAACACGTCTTTGGACCGTTGCAATAAAAGTTTCTCGCATGGACGCTCAGCGTATCAGCGTATTTCCTCTGGAATGAGAACGAGACGGGGTTCTCCGAGGCACGAACGCCGAATGGATGCCGGAACTCGGAAGAGACGAAGGAAAGAGCAACGACGCCGATGGTGGTGCGTTCCGGTATGTTCCGCGGTATAAGTACAAATCCAATTTCTACGACTCGTCGTCGTGCTCGATGGCTCGTGAGATGAAGACACGCGGAGACGTCGAAGCTCTCTTGGTACCCACGCGCGTCTACGAGGTGTTCCGGAAGAACCGTTTAGCCGGAATCGCTTTGCTCTCGAGAACTGTGTCGCGAAATTCCATTTCCCGTCGGTTCTTACATTCGGCATGGGAAAGAGGCTTTTCCCACTATCGACCAACTCTTCGTCTATTCGTCCCTTCGTTTACTATGCGACGACGATTATTAGGTTTCGCTTCTCTTCCTAATCGAATCGAGAAATATGGGCACGGATGATTATCTCTGGAGAAACGAAGTTAACGCGATCGGAAGATTATTTGGAAAAATTCGTGTCTCCTTGTAGAAAGAGGAGTACGCACGCAGAACGGAGCCACCCCATAAGAACGGCGGAGAGCCACCAAAGTCGCGGCGATTTCTCTCGATTCGACGGAATATCCCGAGGACGAGAAAGGAAGGACTCTCGGCCGTGGGCGATCTTTTCCATCGAGGCCCGTGGTCGTCATCCGGGATTTTGGTCTAGCGGAGGGCGCGTTTATTGCTCGCGGGCCGCGCATAAAGTATCAATTCTGATCTCCGTACGACGTGTTTACGGCATCCCCGGGTTAACTTTATGCCTTTCTTACGAACTTTACGAGGCGTCTTAGCCGCGCGCGAGTGCACCAGGACGAGCGCAGCGCCGTGTGGTTGCAGCAGCGGGGAAAAGCGCGAGGGAAAGAGGGACCGGACGCGTTTCGCTTCTCGTTCTCTCGTTCCGCCTAGTCTCCTATGAATTCTCTCCGTGGGCCATGCGTGTGTCCGCGCCGTTTCTCTCTCTTTCTCTCTCTCCCCTACTCTCTCTCGGGCGCGCGCCCGCGCGAAATCCTGACGTGATTCAGATTACGCGGTGCTGTTATGGGTCGTTCATCGCGAGACAATGGATTCGGTGGATCGAATGGAATCTGACTGCACGGAAGATAGATAGTATTGTCGCGCGCGATGCCAGAGACTTTCTACGGTTCCGCGTTTATCGCGGAATTTATTCCGGCCGGCTATTGAATTTCGCGGCCCCGGCTGCGAGTTTCAGGGTTGAGCCGTGTGTAACACCGAAAACACGCGGGGAAACACACAATGCCCGGGAACCCACGTGTCGCCACGGCTTTTTTTGTCACCCGCCGATCGATCGGACTTTTTAACCGGTCCTCCTGCTCGCGCTCGTTCACGTCGCGACGCTTTTCGCGAATAAATCCCCGGGGGTGTTCGAATAGAAACTGGAACGATCGCCGATCCGTCGTATTCGACGCCTTAATTCTGTCCCGCTTGCGTCGAAAGAAATTCGGGGCTCGTCGAATTTGCGACACTTTCGTCTGCTCCGTTTGCCTGGCGTTCGCGCGAACTTCTCGGTGTCGGCGTAGCTCCGTTAGAATCACGTCCCTGACACCTGTCTGCGTTTGCTTACCTCCGTCTCGCGTCATCCTGCCGGCTCGTCATCCTTCGGGGGGTGATTAAGGCCATAATGCACCGTTTCGAAGCTACCGTTTGACGCGGAACGTGTACGTGTACATCCCGAGAGGGCGAGGAAGACGACGAGCCGAAGGGTGGTTAGAGGGAGACGGAGAGGAGCCGCGTGTATGTACATCCACCCCCTATATCGGGCATAATTGAGTTAGTCGCGTGACACGTCGTTGGTGCTATCCTAGCCGCTTCCGCTGGCTGTTCCGAGGTGGTATCTATACAGGGAGAGAGAGACTGTGCAACTCGGCGGGGTGCGAGAGGGTGGTGTGGCGTTCAGGAGAACGCTGGGAAGTTGGCTGGCGGCGGAGCTCGTTGCACGGAGGTCGGACGCGTCGATAAAACGCAAACATTTAATTAAAAGATAATCAAGCGGATTGCCCGGTTGCCGCTAATGTTGCAGAACGCGGGAGATAGGACGAAACAATCGGTTCTTTATGCATATGAGTGGCTGGCCGGCTCGGCCCGGTGCACGGCCACGCAGACCGCCTATGTGATTTAATTTTACACGAATATAAATTCGTATCGCGCCGCCTGATACGCCACCTCTGTCCACCCTGCGCCTGCCGCCTCTCTTCATCCCTCTAGAGCATCGGGGTTCGACAGGCGGCTGGTTCCATCGCGGGGATAGAGGCAGTCATGACGGCGCGTTGCTGCGCTGATGCTGGCCACGCCGGGGGATGGGGATTGGCTGCACTGCTGGCGGATATCGCTTCGATTTCGTGGTCCTTCGGCCGTATCGCGTGACTCGGATGTTTCGGATGTACAGGCTTTTCCGCGCGTCGGCGAACAAAACCGCGAATCGAAGAAACGACGAACGGTTTTCGAGTTGGTTTTTTTCCCCCGACCAAGTTGGAAGGAAGCGGAGGAAACGAAGCGAGAGTGGAGGAAAGGAACGTGAGGGGAAAAATGGAGGTCGAGAGGGATGGAAAAGGTGAGACCGTTCTGGGATATTAAGCTCGCGGTCACGTACGCCATTACGGAAGCTAATGCAAAGCTGCCAGTCGTTTTATGCCATCTGTAACCGGATCTCCCTTCGACGACGGGGTGCTACTTTAGCCTCTCCACCCCCTTCGACAACTGGCTTGCCGATCGATTCGACGTGGCTTCGATTAAAGACGTCCCTTTTCTTCTATCCTCTCCTTTCTCGCCGTTCATTCTCGCTTAGATTTCTCCTTCCGTCTCTCTTTCTCTTTCTCTCTCGCCATTCTCGCTCGGGAAGAAAAGTGTCCCGAGATTTTTTTCTCCCCCTTGGTTCCTCGGCTGACGGTCCACCCTCGATAGCGTCGCCGGTTCTCGCGAGTCAGTATTCAGCAGGCACGATCGCGTTTCCACATTCGCCGTGATAAAGCTCGTGGTTTATGGATAAAATTCCTTTTCCGGGGATCGCGACCCGCCAGGGAGTTTCCGGTCGCGTCTACGAGACAGCCGAACTTATTAACTTTTTAGTTATCGCGCGTTCGAGCAAACTGCTCTTTCACCGATAGTTTCCTATACCTCCCTTCGCGTATCTTCCTTCCAATTTTCTCAGTTTCCACCTTGACGCTTCTGCGAAACGTGAAATACCTTGGAAAACTACGTTCGAATTCGGCCAGCGTGGATCCTTTGGAGAATCGTCGGAAATTACTATGGAATAAAACCAGCTCGCCCGGTTACGTGACTGGAGGACACGTTTCCTCGCGTTTCTTCCGTGACATACGTCTGCAAGGTAACGATGACACCGGTGGTCAAAGCGTCGGAAACTCTAACGAGTCGGCTGGAAGTCACAAAAGCGATCGTAGTCGGTCGTGGAGGCAGCTTTCTGGAGGCAGAGTTACGTGCACCCTCGACGCGGACGAAGCAGTTGACCACCTCGCACAATGGCGACAGGCAGCTTCGATTCCGGAGGCATGATTGTGCCTGGATCAAAGAGTGACGTTCGTCCACCCTCGTGAAAGGGCCTGGGCCATTGAATACCGCGCGGTTCTCGCGTGCACGCACACGTTTATAGAACACGCGTGTAAGTACGAGTAGAAACGCGCGTCGTGTCGCGTCGCGTCGCGAGCGTTAGTCGTTGTACCCCGTACAAAGTACGATTCGAGAGAAGAATCGCGGCAGGAACGATCGGTGCTGGTCGCTGAACGGCTGGTTCCCAACGATCTCGGGTTACACGCATGCGGGCCAGCGCAATGGAGGAACGGAAAGACGCACGGGCCAGCTCGTCGATTGACGATAACGAATGCTAATAGGCGGGACGAGTTAATTTACCTTTATTAATTGATTGGCCTTTGGTGGCCGCGCGAGTCGCCGATGCGCGGCGGAAAGAATCTCGACAGGGGCAGAAGGACAAAGCGGAAGAACTAAACGGTCGGAGAGGGAGAGAGGAGGCAGAGAGGAGGGAGGGTATCGCGAGAGACGGGGAGGGCTACTTTTCGCGGAGTTTACTGCGGACAGGTCAATAAACCCCTTTCATCTATCGGCAGGCGAAGGGAAGGGACAGAGAGGGAGAGGGAGAGAGAGAGAGAGGCGGGGAGACGAGTCGTAGGACGTAGGAGGGAGGATCCTCTTAAAACGTCGAAATTAAATTCCACCAGCGAAGGGACGCTCACAGGTTTTAAGGTCCACCCTTATAGCCGTGGCTGCCGCCGTGTTCCGCGTTACTTATTTCCCACAATTCTCAGTCCGCCCTTATTTTCTTCCGTTGTTACCCCTGCCTCCCTTCGGCACCCTCGCCCAGCCAGTTCTTTCTTTCTTTACCTCTTAAACGAGGGGCGGTTCCGGCAACGACTTCGCTTTTCCACTCCCTCCGTCGACGAAGAAAAATATACGTGCGACCGGGAATGGCCCATGTCTTTCCCTCTAGCTAGCCTAGCTCGCTCGTGCTTCCCATTAAGTGGCCGAAATATCGCGAAGCTTGCGAATGTTCGCCTGTTCCTGGCTCTGTATACCTGCTACCACCCGTGCGCCACACGCTGCTGCAGCTACCTTTTTCCCTAGGATACCTTTTATCCCACCTTCCCCTCGGTTTTAGTTATCGTCTCGACGGTGTTGGGCTAAAAGCTACGGTTCCTCGCACCTTCGCGATACCTATGATCCGCACCGGTAGGTTCCTCTCGTCTCGATCAATCGACGAAGAATCGACGAAGAATCGGCGGGGAAACGGGGATGAAGCCGCCTTCGCGGATAAGCCATCGGATCGGCGAGCGAAATGGAAAGGACCCTGCGAACCTTTCGCAAAGGTAAATAGATATTGGAAGTTCAATTATCGGACCCGCCTGTCCGCCGCCTTCGTTATTTTTAATGAGCGAGTACTTAGGCGCGACGGGAAACGCGAGACGAATCCTTCCGGGTGTCTGCTGACGGACGGAATATGATCTTGGATTTCCAGTCTTCTCCGCGCCTTTGTACCTTGATATTTCTTATCTGCAGGATTATCGAGGGTTCGCAAGACTGGCTGAGACAGCGAGGTATCTCCGTCCGGAGGAGCCTGTAATCCGTTTAAATTCTACGACCCGGTTTAAGTGCTGCTTTCACGCGAGCAATTTGTCGCGACTGTTTTTACCGAAGATGAAAAATCCTCTCGTAACGAACTGGCAGCGCCGCGCGGGGAATCGCGAGCCTCCAGGGATCCTCTCGGTTCCTTCGTCGCGACGATCGATTGGCAATTAATTATTCAAAGTCCGACCAAGTTTTACCGCTATTTCGCGGCGGCCGTGCTTCGTTATCGTTGATCCAGGTTAACCGCGTTGTCAGCCGTAGAGAGAAGGGTAATCGCAATTTGTATCGCGTTTTAGCTCACTTTAGAGGTACCGTCGGTGTGTCGGTCGGCCGGTGTACGTGAAATCGAGCTCCGTTTCTCCGTCGAGGAAAGGTAACGAGTGGAATAAATTTATTGTCTGGCCGACGTAAAAAAGAGGAGAGAAGGCTGGAGAAAGAAACGATCACAGAGACAATGGAGGTGGAGTATCGGCGAGTGCAATGAAGTGGCACTGACAATAAAGAGTGGTAGCCTCTAATAAACAGTCGCTGAAAGAGAATCATTATTTATTGCTTCCCATTGATAATGGGCCGCTCCGTTCCTCCGCGCTATTAATTATCAGCGATCGACGGTTTTACGATATTTCGCCGCCGTTTGTCAGAATATTCTTCTACGCGGGCATGAGAACCGGATGCACCGGTTCGTTCGAGCATGAACGCAAGATCGATCGCGGCTTCGTACCTTGCCGCTGTGCCTTTTTCAGAATAAGCCTTCGACTTAATTAACTTTCGCCCGGTACGCGCTAGCGCATTTTCAGTCGGTCGATGAAAAAAGAAATCGAACGAAATTGGAGAAAAAAAAAGAAACGAAAGAAAAATCGAGACGGAAAAAAAAAAAAAATACCAGAAAAGATTTCATTCGTCGCCGTGTTTATTCTGCGTTCACTTCGGTCATAAACATCTCGACGGTGATCAGTGAGCGCCGTATAAATCGAGGGATTTCGTTCTTTTACAAGATGTCAGAAGCAACACCGTGCAATCGTATATCTTCCGCGGAGTCGCACTTTTGCCACCTATGCGGCATACTTTATTGCCGCGGGACGAGTCTCAGTACAAATTAGTCGCAGAACTCGAATCCTTGGAAGTCTCGTTTGCTTCCTGTCTCTCATAAGGCAATCCGACGTTCGTGCTTTAAAGCCTAATCCGAGCGGAACTTAATTCGAACGAAAACCGTGGAGGAAGAACCTGTTTCATCGTCGCTGGTTCGAGCGATCGCGATGAATCGCGACGATTGATACGTCGCGGAATCCAAGGAGGAAAACGGCCGAATCCTGACTCGCGAGGTAACAATGGAAGATCTACCGGCGAGAAAGCCACCCACGTTAGCGCCCCGATCTGGCTGGATCTTGGTAGATCGGAAGAATGTCGCGAAAGAGCTCGACACGAAGGGTTGCTCGCTGAGAATATACGGTTCTGCCGGCTGGAGGAAGCAAACAGGATGCGCGGATGCGTTCGAGCGTGGTAAGACCGATAGCGGTGCACGGTGGCGTGGTGCGGCGGTTTTTCAAGAAGCCTCAGCCCGTTTCACGGTCGCGCGACGCCAGACTTTGAGGCTGCCTTGGTCCGCTCTCTATCGGCCCATTACCAGCCTGGCACGTTCAACGTTCTCGTAAATCACTGAAGTTACCCGGTCGCGTTTGTTGCCGCCATTTCTCCTCCTAGATCCGCCTCGTCCTCCGCGGCGATTCACGAGGTTGCAAACCTTCGGATCTCGAGATCTCGATCTGAATGGCAGGGTCGAACGACTGGCGACGCGAGATTCGCTTCTCGTGCATCCACTCGTTTATGGTCGCGAGCTGGGTTTCAACTGTTTCTGCATACCAGCGAAATGGAAAGACCATGGCGTACCGGAAAGACCGGAACGCGGAAGCGAAAGAGCGTTTCCTCGGGAGGAACGAGATCTCCGAGGTCAAATCCGAGGGTGTACACCCGACTCCGGTGGTGGATACTCGGGTCTCGATCGAAATTGCAAATGAAATTGAACGGTGAATGTTTGATGGAGGGATCGTGCCACGAGTGGTATCGTATGACCGCTTTTCGCAGCGTGGTTACAATGATTTGGTGGCTCGGCAGGGGGCAGGAAATTACATATCGCGGGGAGAAAAGTACGTATCGCGTGGCGTTTCTGTTTCCATTCGTGTCGCTGCTCCGTCGGGGAGACGGTAGGCATTTCCTCGATGATAGGTTGCCGGGGATGTATACTAATCGAGTGTTCGACGAATCGTCTATCTCTTGGAAACTCGGCCGTCTGTAAGCAACGGTATAGGTGTATCGTGACGCGCGATCGAACCGAGTTACTCCGTACACACTGTCCCGAGCTGCGTACATCTCAATCATCGGTTAATACCGCCTGTCAACGTAGTTAGTGCCGCAATACGAGGGCTGATTTTCCCCTGTTTTCGTGTTCCCAGCCCGTGCCTGCCCCGTCGCTAGATATATCGTGCCCCGGCAATGGCCACGCGTACGTTCGGTTCCCCTCGGTGAGAACTCCGCGGCGATTTCCTGGCAAAGTCCAGGTAAAGCCCCGCGCGATAGAGAGGGTCCACAGAGAAGTTCCATCGAGGGATAGGGGTTCGTTCGACGCAATGGTAATCTATGTAAACTCGCGAGGCGAGAGATGACTATCTTTATACGCCGAGCGTTCGTTCTATTCCGTGGTAGCTGGCGTGGCTTCTCTCCCTCCTGTTCCCCGAAACCATAGATCAGCCGAGCCCAGAGCCGACTGCTTTTCTCCCTCTCTCTCCGTTCACGGCGCAGGTATATTATCCGCGTAACGCTAAAAATACCGAAACCCCGAAAACGGACGTTAAGATAGCGCTGGGCGTGACCGAGTCTGAGGGTCTGCGGGCGAGCCGCGCGCTTAAAGAAGGGTTACGGGCAAACTAATGGCCCGTGCACACCGGGGCCAGGGGAACAGACAGCGAAGAGCGCGAGGGTGGTGTCGAGCAAGCCTTTTTTTCTCCTAAACTTCCACTCGGTGACGATGGGCTACTACCTACCGCGGTCTAGGCCTAAGAAATGGAAAATCGATAGCTCGAAGCGACGCCTCTAGCGAGAGAAAAGCTATTTTACCCCGTCGAATCTTTCGGATCCGTCGATTGCGAGACCTGACGAGCGGTTTCTCGGTAAACGGAGCGATACGCTGACTAATTTTCTATCAACCAACGAGATTGTTCGGGTCGCGAGACGTTTGTCGCGGTGGCACTCCGGGGGTATTAAAAAATATGAAGCTGGACGACGTCGAGGATCGGTTGGACGGCACGGCCGGGAAATAGGGTGTCGGAAGCTGGGCATCGCGCCAGAACCGTTTCCGTAATTCGATTGAGAAGCTTGCCAGTCGTAAGCGTAAGAGAGCGGCTGGATCGGTGGTGGAAGGTATCGGTGGCTCGATAGAAAACTTCTGGTCGACTCGATTCCAACCGTTTCCGTGCGAATCAACTATTAATACCATCTTGGAGGGAGGTCCGTTCGATTGTAGCTCTGCACCCCTGTCGACCCTCCCGGCCACCGAGGAGTAACTTTTCCGATAATGAGTTCTTTAGAAAATATTCTATCGGCGTCCACCGGGCCACCCCTGCGCGAGAATAATTCAGGGATGTCTGGAAAAATATTTTTCCGATTCAATCCTATCCCCCAGCCGAAGGAAACCTGTCCGTCTCTCTCTCTCCCTCTCTGTCGTTCCGTGTATTATTCTTCGCGGTTGTGCTTTTGAAAAATTCTCCCCTAGCCAACCCCGTGGCGCCCGTTTCTCTCGTTGTCGCGGTATTTTGAATCTCCGCGATAACAGCCGGCTCGGTTTTCGTCTACCCTCGCGGTCGCGACGAAGTGGCGTCTACAAGCTTGTTCGGCCCGATAATAGGGGATGCTATCGACAGCGTCTACAGCCGGCAAGTCGAGTACTTTTTACAAGTTCTCGCGATACCGCCGCAGGGCGGATCCTTTAAGGGTGAAAAGAGCCGGTAAAACGCGTTTAACGCGCCTTCGCGTGTTACAAAGGGAAACAAGGCTTGTATTTCGGAGCGCGAGCCGCGGAACTTTGGAAGTTGTTGCTTCTGCACCGGTTGAAGCCTCGAAGGGGTTAATAATTCCTTTTCCCGTGCTAGAAATTAGACCTTATAACCGCGGTTTAACTCGGTTCCAGCCGGTGGGATGTAAAACTTCCTGCCGGCGGGGTGGATAATGAAAAAGCAAAGTTTCCCACGGAAGTAGCCTTTCATCCTTGGTACAGACGGATGAGGGAGGGAAGGAGCGTGTGGGAGCTGAAAAATAATCAGGGAAATTGCCGACCCGGTAGGAGAAATCGGATAAATAATAGGAAGTCCGCGGGGGAGGTAAACTCGAGCGTCTATTTGCCAATGGAATTCGTTTAACGCGAAGGGGTGGCGTGAAAATAAAGCGGCACGGAAGACGGCAACGGGGGGCAACGAAACTTTTTAGCCCGAGTCGCTATCTTTTCTAATAACGAATGAAAATGTATTCGAAGGGGACGCGCGGAAGCAAACAATCCTTCGAGCGGAGTTCCGATTCCCGTCGCCCCCGCGTCACTTTCCGGGGATGTTTTTCGAGGAACGAAGGGGAGGAACGCGGCAGAGTGTCCCGTCGCGGAGTAAAGTCAATCCCGCGGGCGAATTTACAGCGGACATTAAGTAACTCCGGCGTTAGACCCGTGAACGGGGATCTATTAATAAAGTCTCTCTCTCTCTTTCTCCATCTCTGTATATATATGTGTGTGCGAGCGACTGTCCTCTGATATTCGCCTTTATATTATTTCAACGAACGTAGTCGGCAATTCCGTTGACGTTCATGGCCCTTAACGGCCACCGTAATGCCGACGGTAACACCTTCGTTAACGCCACTAACTGTCATCGACGGCCATTACCGCGATCTCGAGGGTCGTTCCGTTGAAATTTTTCACGACCGTTCGACACTCCAACGCGGTGGAAATTTATACCGGTATATAGAATAGTAGCCAGCGGATCTCGGCTGAGCCTTTCGAGGATTCCGATGTCGTTTCTGGACAGTGTATTTCTGGGTCAGGACGCTGGAAACTCCGGTTGAAACGCGCATACATACGTCGGCTGAATCCGCGCTAGAGGGCTAACGCGCGGAAAGAGGGTGCGGCGGAAGGAAGGGTAGGGAGCGGAAGGGCGAAGGGAGTGGAAGAAAAGAGGCGAAAGAGATAGGAGGCGGGTGTGTGCGTTCACGGATGAGGGAAGGACCACGTAGGAGGAGTATGAGGGAATAAATAGCGTTGTACGCATATCCCTCCGCGATATGCTTTCGCCTTTCTTCTCCTTGGCGGAGGCCATCATTTCCAGAGCCGTGGCTCCCCTGTAAATGGTGAGCCCGGTTCCGCGCGATGCATGCGGGCTATTCGCAGCGAAAGAAAAAAGGGACCCGCGCGTTTGTGTCCCACATTTTTGACGGGTCGTTGGCTACTGCCGCGCGTACGTGTTCCTCTCTGTCCCTGCTGTCCCGGATTCGTTCGTCCTTCTCCGTCCACCGGCCTCGCGAGGATTAACAGTTCGCTCGCGCTCAATAGCCTGGATTCAGGGTTCGCGATTGTTCGAGATTTTTTTAATCCGAGCCATCACGGAGGCGAAGATCGAAAATCATCGGGGTATCGTGAAACGAAGGATGGTTTACTGGTCGCTGGGTCGTTAAGAATCAGCCGCGTGGTAGACGGTAGGCGCGTATAGGGGTTGAAGACCCAGTTTACAGGGCGAGGTTTCCATCGGTATTCGAGGATCGAGAATCGCGAGCTGATCCTCCGATAGCGTGTGGCTGGGATCATTAAAGGCCGGATTATCTTGCATTATAGCCGGTCAAAGTGGTCGGTCGTCCCTTTGACAGCGTTTCAGATTCAACGGCCGACAGGTAGAGCAAAACGGTCCACGTAATCACGTTAAATTTAAATATTCATCGGCGCAGCGTAGCACGCGCGTTAACCATGAAGAGCTCGGTCCCGACGCCAATCAGGCGTTCAATGTCCCCGCGCATGGAGTTACAGCGGCACGACAATGTCGCGCAATTATGAACTAATGCCGTACCGAGCAGGTGGCTAATGTAAACCGCAGGTATTTCAGTCTGCCTTGTAACTGCAATAACTTCATCAACGACTACGCGAAGCGGCAGCCACCGGAAGATAAACTGGCGCGATTGTCGCTTAGAATCGTCGAGACAGCTTAGCTGCGTGAAAAATCTTTACGGAAGCGTGTAAAAATTGTACGATTTAAAACATACTTTTCATTTTTTTTTTTTTTCTTTTTTTTTATTTTGGGAAGAAAGAATTGGAAACTAGTAGAGAGAAGAGAAAGAAGGAGTCCTATTCCTCTGGCTAATTTACTCCGGTAGAAAGAGTCTGGTATTTTTCCGCGTGAAAGTTTCGAACGAAACTGGTCTAAACCGCCGACCGTGAAAGTTATCGGACCGAGTGTACGTGGAAACTGTCCAAGACGTTCTCACCCTCGCGGCGATGCAATGATCTCCGTTAAAAGCCGAACGATGGGGCATTAAATATTCACGTGGGCGGAGGTCAGCCGTGAAGCGTAGGTTATTACCTGTCACTCGGTATAAAATCATTTTAGAATTTCAATAACCGGCGGTGTCGGGCGACCGGGCCGGGCGCGAGTTCGACGCTGGCGTCTCTCGACGCCGGCAGGGTGAGACCCCTTGTGTCGGTCGGGGCTAATGGCAATCCCGGCCGGACTTCAAACGCAATGTTACAGCGGCGCGTATGCAAGCGCGATAGACGCGTAATTATATTGGCGGCCGATGGGCATCGCCTTTGACCGACTCGATTGCACGGTAAGCAGACCGCGAGAAGGAAATTACCGGAGCCGATCGAGGCGGTGGCCGCAACCCTCTGAACCGGTTCCTTCCGCGGCCTGAAAGTCGCGTGTCCTTTCGCCGCCTGGCGAACGCTGCCCCGATGAAAGATTTTCCGCTCCGACGCTCGAATATTACGGGTCCGCGGCTCGATTCCCGTCTCCCGCGACGTTGTTTGTACGCCGCGAATGTAATTGAAGGGTAGATTAACCGGGTCGATGAAAGATTCGTTTGCAAATGGTCGGCGATACGCTTACTCGGCCCGGAGAAATTGAACGTTCCGGCGATTCGCGTTGGTTCTTTTGCGAGGAACGCGGTGGTTAGGTGGAGAGCCGCTATCGATAAAGTGTTCTTTTTCACGAGATTTCTCGGAACGGAGAGAGGGGGAAAGGTTAAGTATAGCGATCGTGATCAAGGGATCCCATCCAATTTTCGAGTCACGCGACCGGTTAAAGGAAGCTCGAGGAAGCTCGACCGCGAGGACACTTCCGTATTAACCTCCGTCCCTTTTATCCCGACGTTGCAGCGTGGCAGAAACAATTTTCTCAAATTTATGCACCCCGTTGTTCTCCCGTTCTCTGTGCCCGTGCTCCACGATGCAGCCTCGTGATATTTCCACGGAGGAGGAAATAAAACGACCGACCGCCGGCGAAAACGGACGAGAAAAGAGCGAACGAGCAAGTGGCGGGAAGAAGAAGAAAATAGAAAAAAGAACGGGGAGGCTGGAGGAAAGAGACGAAGAGGTAGGAAGAATAACGAAACGGACGAGAGCGGCTGTCACGGAGACGTCTTCCGTTTTCCCTGACGTTGTCGGCCTTCCGCCACCACGTGTCCGTGCAGGGAAACGTGTCTCCGATATTGCAGCCAGAAATTGACAGAGGGGACAAACCATGTTAATGTCGATAAACAAGAGCGACCGTCGATTTTCCTCCACCCGACCCTTTCCACCCGTCACCCCCGCCCTCGCTTTCCCTCTCGTTCTACCCTCTCGTTCCACCTTTGACCTTTCGTGACACTCCGCTTGGCAACGGAAAGACCAAGCTCCGAAAAAGTGACACGTCGCAATTAGAATTTCGCGACTGGACCCGGGAGCCGGGAATTTGCATCGCACAGGCCGACCCCCGTCGACTTTTTCCTGTTCAACCCCCTTTTTAAACGTTGTCGACCCTATCGCACCCCCGTGTCCGGCGGTGAATCGATATTTAACGCTCGACATTTGTCGCCGTCTCGTGTAACGCGGGGCATGGATACGAGAACCTCGGGTTCATCGAAACTCGAACATCGGTAACCACCGGCTGGTTCCAGTCGAGCGCAGTTTCCGAGCGTGTTGCTAGACCGTGTCTCGCATAATTCACGTTGCGCCGCGGCGGTTCGAAAGCTACCGCCTCCTTCCTTTATCACCCCGCGCGAAGAACCTCGTTCGCCGGAACGCGGCAAGAACTTTCGGAAGACTTGAATAATTCGAGATAACCACCCGCCGCGATGCCGAGTTTCTCGGAGGAAACGTTTCACGTCGGCGAAAGAAAGGTTGGATCGACGGACACGGGCCACACGCACGGGAGCGATCGAAGACCGCAGACTGGCGTGAAAAAGAGCGGCAAAGAGCGGAAGGGCGGCGTGGCACGGAGAAAAATACCGCCGCGAACACGTGTAACGATTAATCAGGTCCAGGGCGGCGGGCCGAAGAGGTTGTTGCCGTCACAGCCAGATGACGGCCTGCGGCGACATAATACCGTATTTTATACGGTGTCGTGTTATGGGTTTGCGGTGGCCGCGGTGATTCGCGTGCGCGCACGCACGCACGCCAATTTCCCGGCGAGACGACCGCTCGGTTCCGCGCCGATTCCGTCGCGACCGTTCGCCCCTTTCTTCGGCTTCGATCCCAGCCCGCGGCCAAAGCGTTTTCACCGTCGTTCGCGTCGTTTCACCGGCTCGAGACTATTAACGCGTTCCGCGCCTGTTAGATGGACAGCTGTACGCCATATGTCGGACTGAACGTGAAATTCGTGCCGTTCAAGGTTATCGAGGTGTGCGTATCGGACACACGGTATGGTGTGGGACAACGACGGATGCTGGACGGGCTGATAAAAAGGGGGACCTCGATCGTGTGCGCGGTTAATACGCGATGGTGATTCTGCCGGTAGGGTGTCGCCGGTAACCGGCGATGATTGGGTTATTCCGCGAAGCCAGACGGATGAAAAGCTCGGTCTGGTTCATTGGAAAGCTCGCGCGGGAGGGGACGAGGGTCCCCGGCTGGTTATTAAGGAACCGTAACCTCCGTTTATCGGCTGTCTGCCGGGTAACCGAATTTACCCGCGATTCGGATCGCGTTTCCTCGGTTATCCGATCCCCGGTTAACGGATTCCACTGGGATTTGAATAACGACGGTGGAATCGAGCGTCGGAGGAGATCGTCCAGTTTTCCGCGACGTAACACGAGAGACAATGGCGGCGGGGTGTCAGGTGTGCGAGGCTACCTGTCGCGCGTCAGGCAGAAGCTCTCGGTGCCCGGGAGAAAAGGCCGCGACGTGGTACAAGCGCAAGGGGAAGAAAAGCATGGCTGGCCGGCGAGAAAGGATGCGATATCGTGTTACGAGAGATATAACAACGGTACAATGGAGTTTTGTCGAGGGCTGGCTGGCCTTTTATTAGAGTCCTATTGGCTCCGTGTGACCCTTCGTGCCGGCCATCGCAACAGAATGGGCTGACCTATTTCTCCTTCTATTCATTACTTCCTCCTGGAAACACGAGCTTTCTCGAGAGCCTCCTCCTGCCGGCCGTGCTGCACGCGACGTCACAGGGCGACGAACGCAATCGGCCGCTGATATAATCCCACCGTGGCAACCGTAAAATCCGACTCGGCTCCGGATCGAGGCGAGCGGATTTATCGATTCCTCCGAACCGAACGGGATATTTCATCCTCCCCGTGGCTCGTTTCTGCCCGAGAAACGCCGCGAGAAACGGCGCGAGAAACGGCGCGTACTATAACCCGAACTTCAAGTTTCCTCGCGTAACTTCTCCTCCTCTCTCTCTCTCTCTGCCTCTCCCTCTCTTTCACTTTCCCTCTATCCATTGGCCGTGCATTAGCGCGTACGTAGACGCGGTAAATAATGCGCGGGTAAACGGTAAATCGTCTGTTAACGTATTATCGGTGGAAACGATCCCGGCTAATGTTCCAGCCGGAGTGTGAATAGTCGAAGACGGAATGCATCGATTCGACTCGTTACACGATCCGCTCGAACTCGCGGAGCCGAGGCATTGGTGGTCGTTGCGCGCGTGCACGATGATTTGTTGCGCGAGCAGACGAAACTCTATATCGTTTCTAAGTTCTCCGTTCGAGCGTGCCTAAACTTTCCGTAACTAGGAAACCAGCGTGTCCGTCTGGTTGCTTCGGAGGGTGGCACTCCCGATTCTCGGGTTCCAATAGGCAGAGGAATCGTCTCGCTTGTTCGTGGAACGCTTTCCAAGGAGAACTCCGAGGGCCGCGAGGCAAGGAATTTTCCCGGGAATTTTCGGGAATTTTCGGCAAGAGGAGGACCGTCGAGCGAACTCGACCGATAGAGTTTACGAGGGAACGGAAACGTATAAGGAAGCAACCCTCTCTCTCTCTCTCTCTCCTGTTCTTTCCGATTTTATTACGGTCTCGTTGAACGACGGCGCATTCGGAATTTCGTTCGGTGTTCTCATTTTGATTTATTTCTCTTCTCAGGATCGACGCGCGCTCGTTTCGATCCCCCCGTCGAAGGAGAAAATTCCGCAAGAACGCAGACGCCATCCGGCGTTTGCAAATACAATAGATTCGAGGATGTGCATGCACGAGCCGGTGTCTTTTCAACGAGGCAGACATGAATTTTGAGTGGTCTCATTATCGGATCGTCTGGCATCCAGCTACCGTCAAGAATTCATAGGACTCGTAATCGTGCTGGCTGCGAACAAAAGGGGGGTCCGATCGAGGGGTAGAGAGGGTGGGCACGAGGGCGAGAGCGAGAGAGAGAGAGAGAGAGAGAAAGGAAGAGAGGGAGTGAAAGCACCGGCTCGTTGCAACTGGTATCGATGGTAGGGGGAAAATCTGGTTCAACGTCCCGATGATGCTTTTATCAGGAGCTGACAATCGCCATGGAAGGCACAAAGGCAGTCGTAAAATTCCAATTAACGAAAGGTGAGCCATTCGCCAGCGATTGCGAGTCTAAAAACCAGCCGCGACCAAGTTGTAATCGAGGTACCAGCTATATTGGTACACACTCACGACCGAACGAAACACTTTCTTTCCTTTATTTATTCGTTCGTCGATAACAACGAAATTCTCGCTATCATCGTTATAACAAATTTTTTTATCGAAGCAATACCAGAACGATTTTGTGAAACACAATCGGTCTCTGGCACGGAAAGAGAACAATCGACCCGATAACATTATTTGACTATAATCAACCTTTTGCATTTTTGACGGTGATCCAGACTCCTCTCGCGTTTAAATTCCACGAAACGAGAATATGACGAAATTCGCGTATCGTTGCAAAGGCACAAAGTTGGCACGATTTTCGGCGTTTATCGACGAAGAACAGAGGATCGACGGTTAGCTGGGTTGCCTCGAAATGGCCTTGAGCCACTGGTTGATTTCGCACGAGCCGTAATCGCGTTATTAAGGATCGAACGTGCCTCGGTCGTTGGTGAAACGCGGATACGTATTGACTGGCTGTTCACGTAGCCCGACAGTTTCGCGGGAAATATATTCGCGTGGATCTCGCGGATAGATATTTTGTATCGAGTTGCAAAACGATGCGCGCGGCAGGGAACGATGCGTGGGGAGAAAAATGGATTTTCACGGTGATATACGAGGTGCGGCGATCGAGTTGGCTCCGGGAACCGTCGCGATTTCGATTTTCCTTCCACTGCCGGGGCATTCGCTCGCTTCCAGGAGTCGCTACCCTACTGTTCTGAATTTCTGATTCGGATATCGGGCTTAGTCGTTTCCGTGTCGCGTAACCGCGCGGCCCTGCAATCGATACCGGCTTCTCCCGTTTCGATATCCCACTGCCACGAGGAAGAGGTTGCTCTCTTTCGTTTCTAGGAAAAATTCCAAGCTGCGACGGAAACGAAATTTTTAGCTCGCTCGCTGGATATGGACAGAGGGCTCGAAATCGAGTCGGAGCATCTCGGTGTCTCGAGTTTTCGCGAATTCAGCACGCTCTGACGAGAACGTTCGTGGAGGACCGTATCCGTCGATTAAAATGCAAACCGAGCGATCGACCAAGCTCTGCCCTTTCACAACGCAAACCCCCGTTTCACCCTCGATGGATGGATACGCGAAGAAAAACTCGAGACGACGGGAGAGCTCGTCATTTCCCAGAGGAGCGCGTCGCAAAGAGTTGGAGATCCTTTGTAAATCGGCCGGGCAGAATTTAATGGAAACAGTTTATGCAGATGGAGCTCGAGTCGCGTTTCATTTACATGGAGGCTCGAAATCGAAAGGGAGGATCCGCGTCGGAGGCTAACGAAGAAGCAATCGAGCCGATTCTCCAGGCTGGAATTTATTAGCTGAGCCGACTATCGAGCGTCCGTCCTGGACGAGGCTAGAAGAGGAACGATTACGCTTGCCTGTTGTTTTCTGATTTCGTTTCCGTCGATCCGGAGTCGAAAGCCAGCGCCAAGTAGGCAGGCTCAAAGTATTCTCTGTAATTATCGGTCTGCGCCTGGTCTGAGTGTACCGAAGGTTTTGTTTGCAAGTCATTAAGCCGACATGCTTGGGAACGAGCGGCCGGCGGGTGGGGCGGGAGAAAATCGAAGATCGA
>NIJG01000134.1:1516355-1538198 GCA_002201625.1 Euglossa dilemma | reverse complement strand
CCAGCCGCTGGCGGGCGTACAGGTGATTATGAGGAAGGGGGGTAGCTGGGCTCGTTACACGAGTTTTCCGTTGGCCAGACCGTGTCGCTTCCGTTTCAAAGGGATTTATGCGTACGTCTCCCGCGCGACTCGCAATTAGTCCGACATTCAGGCGAGGATAGCATGCACGTGTTCGATAATGCCTGGTTGGATCTAGGCACGCCGCGGCTCCGGGTGGGTATAGACTTTCCCATGCATAAAGACAAACCGTGCGCGCAGGGCGGCCTTGTCACGTTCAGATGTAAACCAGACTCCCGAGTGCAACTACTACCCGGCGAAACACGCGTCACGGGGAGCCATGCACGTCAGGAACACGAGCACACCGGTTCCCCGCCGCACCTGGCCGTAATGCACGCCGGCCGATAGGTGTATATGCGCCATTGAATAAGTACACCTATGCGCATGAGTTATCGTTCCGCGGCCTCCTCGCTCTCTCATCCGCTTCTATCCGTCGAAATACAACGCCTGCCGAATCATTCGATCCCTCCGCTTCCACACCTTTTCTAGACCTTCTCTAAACCTTCTCCAGACCTTCTCCGGACCTTCTCTAGACCTTCTCTAGACCTTTCGCAGCGGAGATCGCAGATCCGCCTAGGTGCGGCGTCCATCGAGCGAAGTTTATCGAATGGATCCTATACAACGTCGAACGAACTCGTAATATCGCGGTAGGCGAGCGGCGTGTATCGGATTTGTATATCGGGTGTTTGAGAAGTTCAATTAACGGAGAACGAGTGGCGATACGATGAGGTATTATCGCGTAAACGGAAATAACATACCGGCTCAGACACGCGTATGGGTATTTCTATGTATACTCGGCTCGCAGCGAATTAATTTTGTACCTGTTTGTACGCGCGTTCACAAATAACCGAGGGTCTAATCGATACGCGGTACCAAAGGAACTGGTCTCTTTTTAAGAATGCCCCGCGCGTTTCGGAGCGGTCATAACTCTTCGGTCGGACGGAACGCCGGCCTCCTCGAGGTCCCTTTTGTTGCCCGCGACCCCTAATATGTAACAATGTTTGCCCGAGAAGTCGGATAAAATCCCAATGCACACAGCGACGAAATGCACAGTACAAAGGCCCTGGTCGTGGATAAAGAACGACGCGCGTTCGGGGAGGAGCGCTCGGATGGCGCAGCTGAGCGTTTCTTTCCTCGACGACCCTATTAAATCGTTCTTCGGGTGTACGGGTCAGGAATTAACATCGGTAAATAGCTTTTCGCGCCTGGCGTGGTCGCGATGTTTGTCGATGTTACGAAATCAAGCAGTCTCGTCTGGCGTCTCGACTTCTTCCCAGCCTCGACGGCCCTCGATGGCCCTCGATGGCCCTCGAAAGAGGGCGCCAATAATGGCCAGCCACGGCGCTAGATATACAAAGATTGTTTACCGGTTTGAAAAACGGCCCTTTCGACGCGTCGATATCGAGAGCGCCGAGGTCTTACCGCGCGACGATCTTCACTTCCGGCTGAAGAGAACGGGACGACGAGAGAAAGAGAGAGATCGGTGTCGAGTGGCCGACGAAATCCTCCGCGACAGTTGTACCGAGAACGTAAATCTCTCTCGAGGATTTTTTACGCTCGCCAAGTCTAGGGGGATTATTCGGTGCACGCGTGAGGAGGCAGCAACCCTCTTGAACACCGTGCTCTTCTTCCCCCCGAGCGCACCCCCGCTCTTTCATTATCTCCGGAAAAGAAGCGAGGCCCCTCGGATCGAGACCACCGCCGCAGATGTGCCTCGAAATTAGACGACCTCGTCAAATCGAAAACACCAGACGCGTCCGCGTTCGCTCGCCGCTGCTTTCCAAAGGACCAAGCGGATTGCCAGTAAATTAATATTTACCGAGCAGCTGGACTCGTTATCCGAATCTGTTCGCGCCAGTCAGCTAGCTCCTCTGTCTTCGGTAATCTTTGCACCGTTTCACGTCGATTCGCCGTGAAAAGTTCGCTTGTTCGAGAGATTCGAAAGTGTTGTTCGATGGAGCACAGAGCCGCGGTAAAAATTCCGCAGGCACGTCGACTGCTTATTCTTCCGTGCGGCGTTCTCGCATGCCGGGAGTCGTTGAAGAGACACAGAGCGTAATTCCAAGTTTCTCCCGCGGGCTAACGACACTTAGGTAATTGCACTTAAATTACATCGGTTTAGCCGCGGCAGTCACGAACGAGGGTGGAAACCGACGTAACTCGCGAGCTCTTGCTCCGCCGCCGACGAAATAGTCCAACTTTTCCGCCGGTTTCGCCTTCGTTTTCCCGGCAACGCGTTCGACCCGGCATTTTTTCCTTTTTTCCACGCACGCCGAACTTTTACAACCGACCATCCGCCCGGCCATCGCGATCCCACCGGCAGCAGCTTCGAATCGCCGATATTTCGCTTCTCCTAGAGAAACGGTAGCGTTAGTTTTCGTTCCTCGTTACTCCGCACCGCCTTTTTTTCCTTTCCCGCGGGNCGGGCACGCGAAACTTTCGCGGACAGCCTCGTCCGTTCCTAGTTTTCCCTGCTACAATATCGGACATTAAATATTTCACCGGCAACGTGCCGACGTTTTACGATACGCAACGCTACCGGCCCTTTTTGATAATTAAATTCCTAGCTCGCCGATCCTCGCTGACGATTTTCAAGTTCGACTTCCACGAGTTTACGGTTTCCCGATACCCGGTTCGAATCGCCGATATTTCGCTTCTCCTAGAGAAACGGTAGCGTTAGTTTTCGTTCCTCGTTACTCCGCACCGCCTTTTTTTCCTTTCCCGCGGGATGGGGATTTTAAAAGTTTCTCTCGAAAAACACCGACAGGACTTTATTTCATTCGAAACTACCGATAATCTTGAGTTAATCACAGACTCGTTTTCCCTTGAATAGTTATCGCGTTTATTAAAATACCGAGCGCTACGATTATTATCCTAAGCTCCATTCGGAAGGAAAATCTGCAAAATTGTGCAAACTTCGTGACTTTCGGCAACTCCTTCCGGAACAAACGTCCGGATCTCCGTTCTCACGGGCTGGTTTATTCCTCGGACAAGTTGCGGTCACCGTAAACCCCTCCGGTATCTTATCGGGAACGATGGTTTACCTGAGAAAGTAACCGGAGGTCCATCGAGCGTAGTCTGGCCGCGATATTTCGCCGTGAAGGTCGCGTTGTCGTCCCGGCTAACCTTCGCAGGCGAAAAAACCAGCTGAAACGGTGGCGTTCGGAAGGATGGCCGGCCTTCGGGACGCTTTTTCAATCCCGTGAACCGAGGAAAAGGCGGAAGGATGCGGGATTCCGGGCTTTAGGGTGACTTTATGGTAAGCAGCTTCGATTTTCCGTTAAGGTTACGGGCTAGGTGCAGCCGGTCGGCTTACGGCCGAAGTCTATTCCGCGGATTTTCAGGGATAACCTGTGCCCGATAACGTCCTCTCCCTACCAGGGACCCGGCGATAAGCCCGCGTCGTCGGACCAACGACCAGGATTTTCAACTTTCTTTACATCGGCACGCGACGGTATTTCCCGCCGACAGATTCTGCACGCGCGCCGGATACTGCCGGTTTTATTGCACGACGCGTTCCGCGTGGGACGGCCAGCCGATTTCCGGCCGTTTCCGCGTCTAACGGTAACGAGATGAGAATGGAAGATCGACGCGGCGGGGCGGATGCAGCAGCTGACGAGAAAAGAGGATTCCGCAGAGTTTGGGAATTATCCGCGAACGTGATTCCAGCGGTATTTGTTTTAGCTATCTGCGCGTCCGCTAAGCCTGAATCACTTGGCTGTCCTAATCCCTTCCAAGTGTAAGTTTCCGCTTCCTGCCGGTTAGTTGCCGACGCTCCAGTCATCTTCTATTAGAGATCTTGGGTACATACGTTTCTAACATCCCCTTTGGTGGATCGTTATCGAATTAACTCGAAACGCTTTGCGTCCATAATCGCGTTAGAAGTTTCCGTTTAAACGGGGACCAGGTGTTTATTCTGGGATCCATGGGAATTCCTTCGGAACGATTTATCATACGGGGTTCACGGACCCTTCTTTAAAAACCTGTCCTCGATCGGTGTTTACGTCGCGAGGCGGTGGTAGCTACTCGAGGAAATATTCTCGTTCTCTCGAAGCCCAGACACCCCTGACAATCCAATTCTAATCCCGACACGGTATCCATACGTCGTCGAGTCGTTGACAGAGTGTCGCAACATTCTCAATTAGAACAAAACGGTTCGAAGCGTCCGCGGGGCTGTTAGTTTCACTCAAACGTCGCTGGGCGTCGGGTTTTTAACACGCGGAGTTCATTTCGAGCTGGATGCTCGAAATATCTCGCATTGTTTGGATAACACTCGGTCGACGGACGCGTTACGTAAATATCTTAGCCCGGAGGGTGTCGCTACGGCCTCGGCGTCGGCCATCAATCTGTCGTTGCGACGCTACCAATTATTGCGTTAAATACGCATCCGAGATCAATTCGACCGCGTTCCCGACGACGAAATCCCGGAGCATCGAGGGAGGGTTGGACGCTGCAACCAGCAGGGGGGAATAGGAAATTCAAGGCGTCGAGGACAAACACGGGCGCTGACATTGTGTAAACATGCTGTGACTACCCTCGTCCGCGAGACGTCGTGGCTGACGTCGACGGAACACGGCTTTCCGAGAAACTGGATATTCCGTCTTAAGGCGGGAATTAAATACATCGGGATTGTCACCGGCGGAACGTCGCTGATTTTCTGCAGAGTCCCGCAGTCTGACGCTCCAGACAAAACCCCGGAGGTCATTGGCAGCAACTATGGCCATCTACGCCGGAGACGGAATTTACTTCAGGGAGTGGGATCGCCGGTTATATTTCAACCACGGGATATACCGAAGCAGCAGTTTCTTAAAATGACGCGAATATCGCAGCGGAATTGGCAAAGCCTCGAAAACGTTCCAGGATTTTTTATTCGTATCTCTTTTACGCAGCAATTAAATGTACTTACCATTGCTATGTTCACGCGGATGATAACACGATTTATATAAATGTCACTGCGATTTCGCACGAAGGAATGAAAAATTGTTAGAAGGGTCGAAGAATTGCAACACCGGCCTTGTCGCGCAAGGGCATTGTTCGAATAATCTCGTCAGAGGGTTGTCTGGAGATCCTCAGACGCAAGGTAGATGACACGTGGAACGACAGTGACGTTCAATTTCGTAGAGCGATCTACCTCGAAATGACCCGGTGCCACTCGGAGCGTGAAACAGGCTAAGCAGGGTAGAGATATTGGCTGTGCTTCAGTACTAAAAGGGGTTGCTTCCTGTATCACGATTTGTTACTCGGCCATGGGCCTTGAGGAAATGAGGATTGCCTTCCCACCCCTGGATATCGAGACGGTTCCGACGCCGTTATCCGGCTTCGTTTCCCTTCCAATGCGAAACGAAAACGCTCCGCGGCTTGCCAATTTTCCAAATGGTCCCGCAACGCGTCCTCGCGAACCCTCGTGCTAATAGCTCCTACTATCCGCCGTGGAACATTCGAGAGGGAAATTCGAAGGAAGCAGACAGGTTTAACGCTCTCCCTTTTAAGATAAACTTCTCGTTTCACCGAAACCATCCCTTGCGCGAGGAAAAATTTGCGTCGGGACAAACGAGACGAAGGAATTTCCGCTTTATTCCTGGTTGCGTCAATTTCAATTTTTCTCGCCTTACCACCGACATCGATCTCTATTTCTTGGTTCCGTCCAATCGACCTGTCCGTGGAACAGGGTTGTAAAGCTGAACCTTCGTTGCATCCTTTATCTTTTCTCTGATATACGCGGGATATAACGAAGGATTCCGCGAATCTCGAATTTTTCGAGGAAAAGAAAGGCACAGAGAGAAAGGAGAGAAGACTCGGTAGTTCCTCGGCGATTTTCTAATTTCTACGACACGCGATACGGAAGAGGATGCGAATCGGGAAGATCGGGCGCGTATTCCCGCGATCCGCGCGGCGTCTTAAATCAGTCCTGGCGGCGTTCATCTCTGACGCGTTCGCGAAATTGAACGTCACGGCGAGCTCGTTGCTCGCCAGGACACACCGAGAGGAATAAGCGAACGAGCGAGCGAGTGTAAGTAACGCGCTCGCCTCCGGAGTACGTAAATCTCGCCGTTGGTACCGGAACTCGCTTAGCGGCAGATTTAGTACGAGGCGTCGACTCCGCCTAGAAACCGCGGAGGTTCGAGTTAAATGGTTTATGCAAGACCGAACGAAGCGGTAATGAAGTTCTCTCCCGGCAGAGCCGTGTACAAGGATAATCTACGGTGGTCCCGATTTATCGTCCGTTTATAATGCGTTTACCCTCGCGTGCCCTCCGCTTTTAAGCTGCCGGGAGTCTACCGCGCCGATTTCGCGGTTCAACGGATATCTAACCTGTTTAACTCGAGTCCGCGAAGACGCAGTTGACCACCTTGGACAGTGGTCGCGACCAGTGATTGGACGTTCGAGGGTAGCAAGGTCGGTGGACGTCGCGAATCCAGTCGGGGGATGAAACTGTTTTTGCTCATATAAGGAGAGACTCTGGATAGAACGGAGAGTATGAAACTGGGTCGCAGTGGAAGATTTATATTATCTCGTGTAACGTCCCATAGGATGCTCTATTCTACTGCTGAAAGGAAAAGTTGCAGATGATCGAAGAAACAACCCCGTGTTCAGGATTACTAGACTTTCGGGAAGTTACGCGGTTTCTGTAAGTAAATTCTCACCTTTGGATTCCGATAAATCTTTCTTACCCTTCTGGCACGAATTGTCCCGACTGCGTTTTCCCAAGAACAGCGCGTGATCGAAAATCGATCAGGAAGAGCATTGACTGGGCCATTAATCTGGAGGTAAGCGCGAAAGCGAGAGTGCCGATATATCAGTCCGGGGAGAACTTAGGGAACCGAGTGGCGAGGAAATCGTGGCCACGTGCGGCAAGATAAGAGGAAATAAAATTGTCGTCAAGATCGTTCCATCCTTTGGCGCGGAGGAGGAGGATGATGATGAGGACGAGGAGGATCGGGGAAGCGTGCCATCCCCTTCCTCGGAAGACGTCGCGCGGTGGTTGCACGTGCTGTCCGTTTCAGGGACCAAACGGAAAGGGAAAAAGGGTGAGCACGGCGCGAGAGGCAGCTGAAAACGAGCGAGAACCCAGGGAGACAGGGACTCGTAGGGACTAGAGAAGAAAAATAGCAACGGGATGTTCGTTTGTAGCCTATGTTTGCTTTGCCTGGTCGGCGCTGAAAGCTTTTTACGCCGTTTGCCCGAAAGGTATTTGGTAATCACAGTTGCAGCGCGCATCTCTACTAATTACTCCGACCGAGCTTCTTATTCAACGCGTGCAATCCCCTCTCAGCCATTCGCGGGATTATTCGCCCCTTCCGGTCCAGTTTTCCACCGATGCACGTGTACGCGCGTGTATGCACCATGGCGTTAATGAGACCCGTGCACGGTTACCCGGGGTTTCATCAACGTCCAACGAGCAAACGCTTGGACTTGTCCACGCTCTCGCGACGACCAGTCGATCGCACCTCTCCAATTTTCTCATCTCGACCATCGAATCGTTCGCTATCGATTAACGTTAACGACGATATCGCCGAGTTAGGGAAGCATTCATCGACGATCCAATAAACGTCCGCCGGCTGTGTGTTGGTTTTAATTAGCCGGCAAAGTTCAGGGAGGTCTGGCCGAATTCCTGCAGCAGTTAACTGCCTCCGTTATACCCGTTCGACCATCGATCTTTCGTTCCCGACGAGTAGAAAAACCGACGCTGTCCCCTCGGGGGAAAAAAGGCAGGAAAAAAAAAGAAAGAGAGAAAACGAAAGAAAACGGAGCAACGCGTTGAAGAACGAGGAGTTCCACGCGATGCGTGGTTGGCTAACGCGCGGTGTTAACAAAATGAGCAGCGGGTTTTAATTAAAGTGCTGCTGGTGGGGCGTCGTTTTTGCGTCGTTAACATCGTGAGAACGAGAATCGAAGGCTGGAAACAGGCGGCCGTGATCCAGGAGCCACCAAGGGGAGCACGTGCCGATGACCGAGCCACCGGAGGGCCATTAATTGGCCGAATCGACGAGATACAAATTCCACGGTTCGCCGGTCTCGGTGCAAAGAGGAACAAAACCGTCGCGTTTATTTCGTGCGAACAAATTTGCGAGTGCGTGTAATTGGCGCGCGGTTTCAGCGTGGCTCGATGGAGGATCGAAGGAAGCTCGGAATAGCAAGATGAAACGAGGCCTGTCTCGCCCGCAGCGGCGGCGGTCTATCGTCGCTCGAATAATTGGAACTCAAAGGCTATCGCTGGTTAAATAAGCAAGCATAAAGCGAACGTGGATAGCGTGGATTCGCCATGGCAGCGCCGTCTGACCGTGTAACCTGGCCGAATAGAGTCGAATCGATTGGCCAACCGATCAACTACTGTCCCGTCTGCGCGCCTTTTCGCCGGAAACGCGAGACAGTCGATAGTTTCGCCACCCGGAATTTCGACTGTCCGCGTGCCATCGAGGTTTGCTCGTCGATCGCGTCGACGTCCAGGCCGAAGCCTGGCCTTTGAACCTCCTCCACGATTCCGCTCCAGGAGAGAGACGGTTGGACGAAGAGAAGACATCGTTCTCTCGATGATTCGATGGATATCGATGGATCCAGGGGGAGCCCGGACTTGGCCTGTAGTGGCCCTCTCCTAGCCGGTGGCTAGCGAATTCGGGAAACGGACGTCCTCGAGGACTCTCCATTTCGGCTACATGGAACTCTACTCGTCTGCGTCGTGGAAACAACCGTTCGTAGATAGTTGCTGGATGGTTGGTAGATGGGAACACGCCGGGACGTCTAGAAACGGGAACGCGGCTCGTACCCCGGGCTTGCTAATAGAAATGGGAATTCGTGGTAAAGGGGAGTCGAGGCCGACTCAAAGCGTACAGATGCAAAATAAACAGAGCGGCCCCGTCTTCACAGGAGGCTCGCAAACATATCGATGATTGATTAACACACAGTCGCTCGATCCGACCGCACCCCCGGCTTGGTTATTGGCCCTGGCCGGCTCCTTGCATATGCAATTGCTCCAGTATCATGTTAATTGCGTTTGCCCTCGCGTCTTACGATCGCGATGCTTCCGTTGATTGAGGCTGAAAATCGTGTTACCCGTGAAACGCTTCGTTCCCCGCGGACAACCGATACGTCTCGCGATAAATCGTAAAAGAACAAAGTCTCGACCGACGGGTTCCCTTTCGAAGATTTTCGTCGAGTCATTCGGCTCTTCTAAACGGTACTTTCGATTTGAAATTTCGAAGGTTCCCGAGACAAGGGGCCTTCCAGGTAGTCTTCCAGTCTCTCTCTCTCTCTCTGCTCGTTCGTCTGCTGCATCTTTTCACGTGAACTCGTAAACGCAGGAATTCGCTGTGGAACGAATGTGTTCCACAATGACAATGGCGAAGCCGGAAAGAATCTGCATCGACTGGGAAAAGCGGTCGCGTGGCTGAAACGAATGACCGCGAGTGGTCTGCGCTGTCGCGAGGAATTCGTTGCACGCAACGGATCGGCGATCCGATTAAAACACGGCCGTATAAACTTGAGAACTTTCGGTTCGCGATTGTTCCTCAGGGAAGACACAAAAGGGCTTTTTGTTGATTGAAGAGTCCGGCCCTCTCGTGGCTTCCGTCAGTTCTGCTCGAAAGTCGACTTCTCAAAGGACTCTAATGAATAGAAGCATTTACTATTCTTCCCTGCACAGATGTAATTATAAAACCATTCTTTTGTTTCAGCCTCCATTGACGAAGGAGGAACGTCCGTTGGCTGGAACCGGCCCATTGTGCCTCGACGTTCCTAGTCATTCCGATTTAAATTATGCTCGCTCGTCGCACGCTCCCGATTCTTCGACCTCGAATCACCTGGAAATTATAGTCCGCTGCGTGCACGTCGCGTGCGACGCGTTCCTCTCCGCTCCGCTTGTCGGCGCGCTTCTCTTTCTTCCTCGCGACGTCTTCGACGCGTCTCGAGTGCTTCCATTCGGGATTAATCGCATTTCTCCATCAGCCACGCGCCGAGCGTCTGCTTTCGGTGAATTTTCTTGGAAACGCCGCGGCGAGACTCGGAGAAAGCGACCCGATGGAATCCCGGTAGAGTTAAAATACGCGAGGTTCGGTCTAACGGGATTCCAAGGATCGAACGGTTCGATCCGTTCTGCACGGGGGCGTTTCTTCAAAGTCAAAGAGCCGATGGGATTTCGAGGGAAAGAATTATGTACATAGCCAGGGAGAACGGTGCGCTGCCGGGAACTCTGTTACAGTAATAAGTTCTCTCTAATGCCGCGGCCACAATTAGAATTCCTTTCTTTCCAAGAGTTTCGTTTCGCGCGCGCCTCAAAGCGGGAGCAGAACGCGGCAGAGCAAAGGAAAAGCCTTCGTCATTTACGATCGGGCCTTTACGCGGCCAGCGACACGTGTTTCCGGTTCGCGAATGCTAACTCTTTGGCCCCGAACGCGATTCGTACCTTGATCACGGATATGCGCAACTTGGCATTTTGCCGGTGGCCGGGATCAAAGGACACGTATGAATATGTCCCAAGAGCGGAGGCCGATTTTTATGGGCCTGTTGTTTATTTGGCCGCGACACCGACTGCATAAAACACGCTCCATTAGCATGCTTTTATTACGCGTCGGCGTGGCCGCCGCGGTCGGTGCACGCGAATTAATATCAATCCCCGCTGGCCCGGCTATCGCCGATGCGACGGGTAATTAAAAATTATTGTTACACCGCGCATTGTAAATCCGCCAATTTCCTGTCGCCCGTCAAACTTTCTCGCGCCCGTCACCGGAGAACGAATTTCCCAATTTTCGAGTATCGAACGTCGCTTTCCTCCAAGTTTCTTGTAATAAAAAATTAATTTCACCGACCGGTTTGTCCAAAAAACGCGAGTTACATTCCTAATTTTAACAGCGACGCTCTTTCTATTTCCAGTACGTATTTCAAATTTAATTTTGTCTGTATCTCGGATGTTTGAGCGTTAAAAAAGACCTGCATCGATACCTGGTACAAATTCGCCGGGAAAGCAACTTTGCCGGAGCTAATATCGATATCACCGTGGCGAAGATCCAGCGGACATCGCTATCGCAGAGTGTTTTCGCGTGTCGGGAAACGACGCGTGTCACGAGCCAGCATTTTGCATCGTTAAAAGAGCAATCTGGCCTCGTCCATCGTGGCTCGTATCCGAGCGAGTGGACCGTGATGGCCGATCCTGCGGGCGAAGTTGGCTGAAATCTCGCCGGGTATTGTCCAGGAACGGCGTCGTCGGTCGTTTCCGGGCGAGGAACGCGTCGGCGGCACGATTGTTTCCGGTAACGAGCGTTTCGCGGCGTGATTGCGCGCTCGAAGACGTCGTTTCACGGAGGAACGCCGGATCCGTGGCGCGGGGGTGAAACGGGGGTGAAACCGGGGGTGGGGAAATGAACGCGTGCTGGTTGCACGGGTCCGGGAGGGTAGCAGCGCGCGTCGTTTCAACGGCACCGGGAATAACGTTCCGTCTGTTCCTTTATTAAAGCGACGAAGCTTTGAAACGTGATCAAACGTGACCGTCAACCGGCCAGAGAGAACGGAAAGGAGACGGACGTGACGCATGACGAAGATCAACGAGCTTCCGTGTCGTCGGCGATCGCGCTCGTCCGGATTCGGCTCGCGATTTATCGACCTGCGAAAACTCCTGGCCCCGTGTTCCGTATAGCCGTGGCAATTAATTCGCGCGTAATTGACGGGGCAATTAGCGGCGCCACGCGTGGGCGTGTTCTTGCTGTTCGTCGCTCGGTCCAGTTAGAGATTCGGATAGTCGTTGCCTGAATTTAGAACTGGAATCCAGTCGAAACTCGTTCCTTCTTCTCTCTAGTCTCCAGCCGTTCTTGTTGCACATTTTCTAGACCGAAATGTACGCACGGCGAAAGGGTAAAATGTCGAACAAATCCGAGGAATATTAATACCGTTATTGCTTATCGAGCGACACGTCGAGATCTCGCGAACAAGATCGTATATCACTCGCTCGCGTCCAGGGTTAAAACGCTTGTCATAAATAACCGTTAATAATTGATATATAAAATTCTCTCTAAAACGGTTGCCGTGTACCGAAATCATGTTCCGGCTATCGCGTAACGAAGTTTTATTTCCGTGGAAATTTTGCAAAATCTCAGATACCCGTGCTCTTAGCCGGACACCGCTTTCCAAAGATTTATCTTCGCAGAACGCTGCCAATTATCTGATCTCGCCACGCGGAGGTGGCCACGTATCGAGACCTTGGCCCGCAGGTCCGAGACCATCGCGTATATCTCGGTGTTCGAGCTGTTGCCAACGAGAATACAGAGTGTCGGCTCCGTTTGGCTCGCGTCTGTCTGCTCGTAGAGAAACACACCGCGGATCGTCGATCTATTTACAATGGATCTTCTCTCGGTGGATGGCTCGCGAAACTTTACATCCGCGCTAGACGATGTCCGGAAGGGACTGTCGCGAATCCGATCTAACGGATAACAGACATTACGCTATACGTGACCCTATTGATATCCGCGATACGCTTGTCTAACTTGCAATTAGAACGATCGATCGATCGGATAAGGATTTAATTATCTGAACCGATATCTCGACTGATTTCGTGCCTGCGTCGGAATCGTCGAACCTTGTTCCAGAGGACAGGCACCGATTTTCCATTCGGTTTTCAACCTCCGGGGGTGGTTCGCGGCGGATGGAGCCGCGTCGCGGATGAAACCGATCCGCGGTGCGAAATTCGGACGGAGAGGCGGTGGAAACGAGGGAAATATGCCGGAGCGAGGTGTATTTCGTCGGAGACGGGGCACCGGGGGGATAAAACGGCGGAAGGGGGGGAAAAGTGGAGTGGTCCGAGCGGTTACGAGATTCCCGGTGGATTGGAACCGTAGTAGGTCGCCCGGGCATCGAGCCGTGACGGAAAATTAGTTAAGTGGGCATTATTAATGAGTTTTGTCGGTCCACTGAAAGCTACAGATTGTACGACACGCATATTAACGAGTCGGCGCCAAACGGTTTTTACGTAACGTCGTTACACTCGTGTAAGTGTACACGCACACGGTTGCACCGATTTCGCTTTCCCGTGCGCGTTGCTATACATACGCAACGTTCACGGAGAATGTATCCTTTGCCACTTTTATTATCCCCGACGTTAGAAACGTCGTGTCTGTCAATAGCGAATGTCGCAACGCGCACGGGCTATCGGCGAATTAGCGCTTAGCGCCGTGGAACTGGACGATCAACATCCTTCGCGGTCGACGTTCGAGCAATCGATCGTTGCTGCCAGGAACTGCTCGATTGGGCCTTGCGTTTTACGGCTCGAGGTGAAAACGACATAGGGGGAAGGAACGCGATCGCCGGGTGGGTTCGGCGACCGCGGATACCGGAATTTTTAATCGCTCGATTCGAGGTTCGAGCTCTACACTCTGTGCGCACTTGTGGACGTTGTAGCGCAGTTTTTGCAGCGACTTCCACTCGCTTCTTGTTCCACAACGAGCGGTACTGTTATCGTAGATCGAGGAAGCGCGGCGGAAAAATAATTGCCGCATTTTTACCGGGCTAGCCCGAGGAACCGATTCCGTGAAGATGCCGCGACAACGCGAGCGCTGAACGCTAGCGCCGATGTCGTTAGTCGCTCTCCTCGCGAGCTTCTTTCGCTCGAACCGACTTTCTCGACGAATTATACGCGGCAATTCGGGAAATTGAATTCGCGAGCCGTCAAATTACCTCTGGGACACATATATACTCGGTTGTATTGGAGAAAAGGCGAGGAGAGTTCAGCGATTTTTGTACCTGGTTCGCAAAGCGCGATCGAGACGAAACGAATGGAGCTTCGAGGTTGTCGTCGAGCTCTCGGGTAATCGGCGCGAAATTAATTCGGCCCTCGCGATCGTTTAGAAATCGCGGAATCGTATTAAAGGAGGGATTTACGAGGCAGGGCCGAGGCGAGAAAGGAGAATCGGCGGCGTACTCGGGTCAATTCCGCCTAAGGCCACGAAGAGAGGCGATGAGACGGCCGCGCTTAATTAACCCTTTTATAAATATCCTTACAAGGCATCCCTAATTTCTCCGTGGCGTCGAGGAGGGAAGGAGCCCGAGCAGCCAGCCAGCCTTCCTCTTGCTTCCCTTTCAAGCTTCTCGTTCGTTCGAGCAAACATAGAGCGTTACGGGAAGCGGCTCGCGTTAATTATCCATACCACGAAGTTTCTTTTCTGCGTCTGCTCGTCCACCGGCTGGCTGGCTGGCCCGGCCTACCCTTCCTTCCCGCTTTTTGCCACGCTCCACGCGCAGTCAAACGCGACTACGAATACGTTATGGCCTGGAAAAAGGGGAAAAGGAAAAGGGACGAGAGAGAGAGAGAGAGAGAGAGAGAGTAAACGCGAACAGGGAGGAGAGGAACACGATACCGTGATACGGAAACCTGGTTCGAGATGAAAGCGGTCGGAACGGGGCAAAAGCGCGAAAGGACTTTGTAATTTGGCGCGATGCGAGAGAAAGCGCCGGGACTGGAGAGATAATAATCTCGTTTGGGTAAAGAGTCGCGTCTAATCGCGACGCGGACAGAGCCGTCGGGGGGAAAAACGGTTCTTCGAAAGGTCTCTTATTAATTTCGGCGTCGACGTCGTGGCGATGGTAGTGGTTGGAGGAGGGATCTCGGAACCGGGATTACGCAAACGGAAGCGAGTTCCGGTGGCGGGACCGACCGAGCCAATACTATACGTCAGCCCGGAGCGGGTAATGTGGATTATCCGTGGCGATCGATCAGCCCTCTAATAGCTTGCTCAGAGGTAGGGGCGGTGAGATAATGCAAAATTGATGAGTCCCTCCGAGTGTTTGTAATCCCGAGAAATATATCGAAATTGCCGACGAGCCGGCACCGACCGCCTGAAAATCATTCGTCCGGCCCGCAATAATTCCGAATGATCTGCCTCTCGAAGAGGAGGATACCGTCGGCCCTTGGTGAATTACGAATTCCTTCGGCCGCGCGTAAACGTCTCGCGAGCGATCGTTTCCTCGGCCGAATCGTTTGTCCATTGCTCGTTAATCCCCGTCGTTCGTTAGCGTGGGCCGAATAATAAAGGATCGCGGGACAGAGAGGCGCACGCATATTTCCGCCTCTCACGCCCCGTCGAATCTGCATAATTAACGAATATTTTTTTTCCCCGCCCAACCCTCCGAATTGCCGTTGCAATTCCTCCGGAGAACCTGTTTATCTCGGTGAAATGTTGCCGGGACGTGCTCGTGATTCCTCCGCGGCGTTCTCTCCTCCGCGCTTCTTTGCATCGCGGCCGCTCCGTTGCCTGACGATATTTCCACGCGGCATAAACTTACGAAGCGGACGCAAATGAGCGCTCGCCGGAACTCGCGCGAGCGCGACCGCGCGCCTTTCCGATTAGCCGGCCGGCGTATTCGCGTGCACGTACGCTCGGCTGGTGGTTAATGCTCGCGGATAAGTCGCGCCGCGACTTTCCTCTTCGATCGTTCCTCGTCACGCCGTTCTCGAACCGGTACGCGAGGGTGGAGAGAGCGGGGATCGAGAAAAACCGTGTTGCGAGCGTGTAGTCGGCGCAGGTATAAGAAAGCCGGGACTATCTTCCCGCTCGTTCCGCTCGTAGACTTTGCAGACTTTGTAGATTTTGCAGCCGCGATTCGCTCGCGGGAACACGCGGCGCTTTCCTTTTTAGTCCTTTGACCCTGCGGCACTTTGTTCTTCCTCCTCCCTTCGCTCGGATTGTTCTCTTTTCGCGAAGCTTTTCGCATCCGCGTTCCGACCTTTCGCGCGGCTGGTTCGACTTTGATCGTAGGAATTCGACGAATTTTTCTTCTCCTTTTTGTCACCGGTCCATGTGTTTTTGTTCTATTTGAGATTACCAGTCGCGAGTGGATTATCGAGGGAATTTTTCTCGCCTGGCGATCTACGCTTTGCTCGAGATCGAGCGATAATCGCCGACGCCTTCTGCGTGCCGCGAATCGGCCTCGCCGTCGCGCTCTTACGCCGAGCGTACGAAAGCAGATATGCTCAGTTGGCGTCCACGCGCTTATTACGCCGCTTTTTTACGCCATCCCGATATATTATCGCGGCCCGCGTGCTGTTATTACGCGCTGCACGTTCGATGCACGCTCGCGAGCGCGATACTTCGGCGGTTTCGCGTATTCAAATGTGCAGCCGGTTTCATTTGCAAGCGAATTACTCGTTACGAAAATTGTAGACCGTTAGGTCGCGGAAAGCGGGAACCGCGGCGGTTGCTGTTACAACGGGCCGGCGATTTGAATCGAAAAGGCAGACCGGGCGGAGCCCGCTGATAGAAGCCTTTGTAACGCCGGAGCTGGCGCTCGGTGAAAATCTCCTTTGGCCGAAAGACGCGAAATCAAAGTTCCCTTTTCCCGCTGGATTCGAGCTCTCGACCGGACGACCGACGGCGATTTCCTGCGCGTTCCGCGCCGAAACAGAGAAAGCAAGGCCGGAAAGCTGCCGGTTTGTCGGCTCCGTTTTACCCCCCGGAACCCGAGTCTATTTGGCCGAGTGGTTGGTCGGGGTTCGCCTTCATAAAGGTGCGCCATCGGCTCGGCCTCTCCCTCCGACACAAGGATTCACGTATCTGTCTGGGAATTCGCCGTGGATGTTAACCAGTCGGTGCATATTAATTCCGAGGGATGAAATATCTCGACCTTTGAAGAAGCCAGCGAAGGGGAGGATATCGCCGGGAAAGGAGCAGCCAGCCTTGGAGATAGATAAAGAGGAGAGAGAGAAGGCAAAGTGGATGTATGTTCCGACTGCTTCTTCTTCCTCCTCTCCCACCCTGCTGCCTTCGTGGCTCGGCTTCGTTCGCCACGATCCGTGGGAATTCTTAAGATCAGCCAGTCGAGCGTCGAGAGGGTTTCCGGGATCGAGAACCGGCAACCAGTCGGATGGAAGCCTCGGAGGAACCGAGGAGGATCCGAGGAGGATCCGAGGAGGGTCGAGTTATTAACGATTATCGAGGTCTCGGGTCTTCCACTTGGTACTTCAGCCGCTCGCACCCTTGCCTCTGACCCCACCCAACCCCTTATCACCTGGCATGCGATTAAATACGGCCCGCTATATTAGCCGAAGCTCTCTCTCCCTCTCTCTCTCTCTCACGGTTGCGTAGCCGATATTGAAATGCGGCCCTCGTACGAGGAAAATGCATCGCGCGGAGATGCAAAGCGAGGCGCATTACGTAGATGCGCGGCGTGTGCGCGCGATTTGCACGCACGCACACGCGGCCGATCACGCGTGTCGCCGCGCACATGTGCCGCCTGTTCCGGTTACGCGTGTACGCGGAATGGGCAACATCCGAGCGGCGGAATCGGGGCCGCAATTCGATTTCGTTAATGGTCCCACGCCGCTGGATACACCCGGCGGCATGTCGTAATTTTTAATGAGCCGAACGGCCGGCTTAGAGAGGCCACCGGCATGTAAATGCGCGGCGAATGGAGGTTTGATGATGCGCCACGGATCGTCCAGCGCGATTTCCCACAATCGAGCCAAGTCGATTAAAACTCTACGCCGGCGATAACGTTGTCCAGCTCGTCCCCGGCCATTTTTCCAGGCCCCTGCTGCGCCTCCATTTTTCCCCGCCATGCAAATACCCGCGGATCATTGTCCCCGTGTAACCGAGTATGCGTGCTTTCTATTTTGTTCCACGCTTGTTTTACCGTTTTCCTTCTCCCTTTCTCTCTCTCTCTCTCTCTCTCTTTCTCTCTCGCCTTTTTTTTCGTTTGCTCTTCCTCCAAACCAGCTGGATTTTCCAAATCAATTTCCTGGAGAACAAAAAACGCCAAACGAGAGCCCCGCGGATATGGCGCAGCGCGATTTCGATTTGTCCCTATCGCTGCTCCATCTTTTCCGGTCTTTCAAAAACCTTTCTCTTTCCAATATCGCTGTTCGTTTTTATATCCCGTTTCTATTCTTCTTTTTCAATCAGTTACGTATATTTCGCTTAACCGAAAATTCTCGCAGGAATCGGCGATAACGCGAGGTTCGAAACGTTCGCCTGGACCACGAGCGTGTGTTTGCCGATTCGGCTGTTTCGATTGGCCTCTCCCGACTGAATCCTCGAAGAGCAATGTAGCCATTTACGAGGCCATAAAGGCCGGCTTGATGGCGAACCGCGAACGCTAGTCCCACGGCGCGTATTTAGAAAGGATTCTCGCGCGAAAAGCTCGGCCAGCTTGGCTCGCGTCGCGTAACACGCTCTGCTCGGTATACGTCTTATTTATTGCCGTTGTCGTTGGGACGGAGCGGTGGTGGCTTAGAGGGAGGCGTGGGAGAGGGCGCAGGGAGGGTTCGGCCCATCTCCACCTTGCACTTTCATAAGCTTGGGCCGGTCTCTCTCGCGCATACGTAATCAGCCGGCAGAAAGAAGCTGCTACGCCGAGATAAAGTCGCAGACCCGGTGGGTGGGTCGCCGGGGTCGCCGAGGGGGAGAGAAGATGGAAGGGAAGGAGACGAAAGGAGACGAGGAGGAGACGAAGAGGAGGAGGAGGAATGCGGAGGAAGAGGACAAAGAGGAGGCGAGCTTAGTCAAATGCACGCTTCAGGGGCTCTGCATAACTTGTCGACTGCAGTCCTCCACTCTTTTGTTTCGCCTACTTGCCTGATCCCTGTCTCTCCCTCTCTCTCTCTCTCTCTCTCTCATGCTCAGGCCGGTCGCCTGAGTCACGGCAACCGACTTCTTTCTTGGCCCCCGTGTTCCTTCCTCGTCCCGCTCGGCACCGCAGCTCGCTCTTCGTCTCTTAATATGATCGGAGCGTCCTCTCGCGAGGAGAGAGAGTATCGGTGCGTCTTAAAGAAACCGTCTTAAGATCGCGAGACGCGATTTAGCCGTGATTCCACGGATACCGGCGTCGCCGCGACGAATCTCGAATGCGGCCCTCGAGGTGTCTCAAATCCGACGAATTTCCCGGAACTCGCTCACGGCCAGAGGAAGCACGAAAAATCCCCGCTAGTCGTACAAAACGCGACACTTTGACCGTGACTGGAATAAGGATAAGCAGCGGTGATCTCGGCGACGCAATGGGTCACCTGTCACGAGCAGGCTCTTCGAGAAGGATTCGAGAAGATCGACGACGAGGAATCGAGAGAAGAGCGTGCGTTTTGGAGACGATTGCGAGAAATTCGGGGCGAGGATCTGTGGCTCGCAAAGAGGAGAATAGGCTCGGGAGGGCTACAGAGGCGGAGACAAGAGGTGAGACGCGCGAGAGGTGGGCACGAATTGCATTATGCATGCGGCGCCAAGTACACTCGGTAATTACTCGTATTAATAGAATCAATCTCGCCGCACATGCCGGGATGACGTTTATTAGTGACACGTGTTTGCAACAGAAGCAGCTTTACGCGACCCGTTATCTGCCGCGAGACCTGGTCGGATAGCACCGCGACGCGGCGCTGCGCCGCGGCTACCTGTTGTCCTTGTCGTTGTTGTTGTTCGCGGTAATGATTTTTGCCTCGGTAGACCTCGTGATTTTCGTGCCCAGTGGTACAGTACCCGCCGGGTATACAACACGGAGAGACCGTAAATTAAACCATCGAGTAGAGCCGCAGCGACCGATATTTAGAGCGGTCGGGCTCGTTCGGAGCTGCGCGAGAAGCGGCTCGCTAACGAGCAAACAGAGAACCGGCTAGTATCGTTGCCGATTTTCCACCGATGGTATTTCCACCGAGGAAACGTTTCGCGAAACGTTTCTTATCGGAACACCATTCGATCCGATTCGGAGGATCAGAGACTCCAAATGGACTCTGGGGATCGGGAGCTAACCCGAAACTCGGCATCTTCCCACCTCTCGATCACCGCGAATTCTCTGTCCACCCTTTTTCTTTCCGCCCCTCGATTTCATCGTGCGGGTAAACAAGGTTGATTGCGATCGTTCGGTAAAGCGAGGAAATAATGCGATCGCGAGAGGGGGCCGGCCGATAACGAATCGGCGTATTCGCGACGCTTCTCGTTTCGTTTCCGCGTCACGGGTAAACATTTAAATTCATTACGTTTGGAAATCAGGCGGAATGATTCATCGTGGACGGAGAGGCTCGGGGCCGATGGTCACGTAGCTACGCGTGAAAAGGACGCGTTATTGGCGCAGAGGCATTAAAAGCGACTCTCTCTGCACAGAGAGGGACCGATCGGATCGCGGACGTCCGGCGTTTTCCGCGGGCCCGGCATGCCGCTTTTCAATGGAGGCAATCAAACAAAACCGTCGGGCGAAACTTATAATTAATCAAATACAAACACGCGAAGCAATCGCGACGAGGTATTACTTATTTGCATGCGGGATTACGCCGAGTTCCTGATTTACCGAACCGCCCGCCCCCGGTTCGCCGGCGATAATTGTCGCGGCGCCGTCTCTCCGCTCTCCGCCGATGTATTTTTTACCCGCAGCCCAATTAAAATAATTAATTAGTCAACGCCGCTGATGAGCCGCTCGATCCCGGGACGGGTTAACGTAACCGTATATAAACGCCGAATGAAAATGTAACGAAGACGACGGCGACATTCTCGTCTCTCGTCCATTTCGCTCGGCAATCTCGCCGCGATTCCGCGCCAGGGTCTAATTGACGTTGACGATCGTGAATTACCGTGGAATCGCCGCGTTTCCGGCTTCGCGTGCCTCGTTCACCGGGAATAGGTCTGCCGGGATCGTACGGTTCGGTATGGATTATAAACAGCCGGTTATGAGAGAGATACCATCTAGGAGAGAACAACGCGACTGTTACGAGCGCCTACTCGTACCGCGTTTCTACGTTAGAGCAAACTCTCGTGACAGACTTACATTCCCGGTTTCTTCTAAATATACCCTCGTTGCAACGACTAACCTCGGAAAATTTACACGATCGCTGAAATTCCTCGATTTCCCGTCGCCAAGGCGAGGAGAGTTTCGCGGAGGAAACTGTGCCTATCGCGTCGCGGAACCTCGTTTCTTCTTGAGACTATTAGCAGGTCCATCAGTCGCGAAGCCACCCAGAGAGCCGGTGTCTCGAACACGAACGTTCCTCTGTGGAACAAAGGCGCCGTTTAAGGGAACCGCGAGAACCGGGTCGGGCTGGAAATCTCGGCACGTCGCGGAATCGTCCGCGACGCTGAATTAGAGATCGCGAGCGTCGGCCGANGTCGGCCGACGCGCGGCCGGGAAAGGATGGAAAAGGAACGGGAAAAGGGAGGAAAAGGAGAACGGCGAGTGGTCCGGCTAATTAAAGGCTTTCACGGGTCGGTCGTGATTGATGAAAGAAGTCGTCTCTCCGCGAGACGTCGCCGATTTTTCCCGCCGTTTCCCTTCAGGCCGGAGCGTAATCTCCGGCTACAAGATTGTTTGAACGAAACAGCGTTTTTCAGCGTCGCGTCCAATCCATCATCATTATCATTCCCCCGTAGCCAGGTAACCGCCACCGTGCGCGTTCCGCGTCGCGAGACGAGGCATTATCGCAGCGGCGATCTGGCGCTCGTTCCCCGGGCAACGTGTTCCGATTTCCCGCCGATAAAGCGAATGACAGTAAAACTGGTAAGGTGTACAGGTAGTAGAGGAGAGGAGAGAGAGAGAGAGAGAGAGAGAGAGTGCGAGAGAGAAGGAGGGAGAGATTGGCGCGGTCGAGCTGGAAGGCGAACGATTTAACGCCGCCATCAAGCCGGCGTTAACCGTTTCGCGCGGGCGAGGCGGAATTACGAGGGCCGTTCCCGGGCCGTGGATCATGCGACGCTTGAAATTTCATCCTTCGATAAATTCAGACGCTCGATAATACGTCGTAACGCGCCGGGTGTATTTCGAAACCCGCATAAATGAATTCCGATGGCGAACACCGGCGCGGGTCGACCCGGATGGAAACGTCGCGTCTACTCGCTTCGC
>NIJG01000134.1:1413772-1516225 GCA_002201625.1 Euglossa dilemma | reverse complement strand
TTCGCGTCGCGTCGCGTCGCGTCGGCTACCGATTTTCCGCCGCCGGATCGCGCGCTGCCGCTCGTAATCGCTCGGTTATTTCGAGGATTAGTATTCAGACGAGGCGGTTGCTCTCCCCGTGTATCACGACGCGCCTCGCGTTTCGCTTGTTTTCAGCGGCCAGAAACGTGGGAAAGAGAAGATCACGGTCGGGAGGTAAAAGCGCGATGTAAAGCTCGTACAGGTGTTTCCCTTTGTCTCGCGCCGGCTTCCATTCGCCGCCAGCCTCTTGTTCTCCCGTCTTTTCAGCCATTTACTCACCGTCTGGCATACGAAACGCGCGACACGCTCCTTCCGAATCCGTGTCTTAACGAGTCGTGCGTTTCGCCGGGAACGCGATCGAATCCGCGGCGAACCGCGATAACGATCGCCGTGCAAGTATTCCCCGCGCTGTTGCCCGAGGTTCTGCCCGGTAAAGCAGTCGGACTTTAACGCGTGAAACTTGCGTTAACCGCGAGAAATACCTACTGTTTCGCTCGAGCAAATTGCACGGTCATTTTCCCGTTTCGCCGTGTAACCTTCGATTTCTCGGAAGCCTCGCGTTCGCGGAATCGCGTTTCTCCGCGATTTCCGTAATTTTCTGATAACTCTCCACGACGTCGGCGGAAAGTACTCTGCCGATAATTCCCTTACTCGACTTTAAACTTCTGCCGAGTTATACGAGATAATCCCGGTCTTATCCTTTCATCGCGGCCGAGTACTCGATCCTCGGCGAGCTATCGCGGTAAAAATCTCGGTTGGCCGCGATATCGATCGCGACGGGTATCCCATTGGATTCGAGGCAGGATTCGCGCACGCGGCTGGCCAGTCGATAAACGCGCGGCTAGACGTATCGTCCGGCGCCAACGGAACCATTCGTCCCGGTAATTGTTAATTAGCGCCATCGCGGTATCCTCCTTTCGCTCTATCGTGCCGAGGAAAACGCGCGAGGACGAGTTTTAAATGGCTGCCAACGACGCCCTCGTCGAGTGACGCTAGTTCCGCTTGGTGCTTTCGGTGTCACTTCGTGGTCATCGGATGCGATTTTAGCCTCGATCCCGATAAGAACCTTGTTCGATACCTTTATCGAGCTTCCAAGCTCCGAGCATTAATGGCGCAATTATTTTCGATAAAATCTCTTCGAGTCTTCGCGATCCGCGATACGCGTCGCAAACCGTAACAACCGCGATTACGTTCCCGCATCGCGGATTGGTCCGTTTTAACCGCGCTCCGGACAAAATAGACGTATCGGAGAAGAGGAAAAGAAGGAAATAAATATGCGCGTTTTATTTGACACTTTCTCGCGGGTAGAAAGTCCGAGAGACAGGTAGTTTCGATAACGATCTAGATCGAAGTTCCAGGCAACGTTTTACCATTTCCACGAGGGTTCGTTGGGAAAGGAAGTTGCGAAAAGATTTTTGAACGCGCCGGTTAATTAAGAGCCGGCCTGATTCGCGATACGACAAAGACAGGAAGGCGGGAGTTACGGAATACTTAACCTTTGCCGTCACGGCTGATTACGCGACTGCGTCGCAGAGGCTGAGGCCCCGGTGCTCGTAAACGCGGAAAAATAATTAGCAATAAAGACCATGTTCGTTGCTCCGTTTCGCCCTCTCGCGTCTCGCTGTAAGATTTCGGCGAAACTCGGGGGAATCGAATATCCGCGCGACGACGAGCTTGCGAAATCCTCGCGGAATTATTTCCTCGGCGGCACACGCGCGCGCGCGCGGAAAAAGGGCTTAATAGAATTTTGCCGATAGAACGCGGAGGGTCGCGGCGCGGAATGGAACAACGGGCGCGGCGATATCCAATTTTACGATACGATCGTAACGTTAAATAAAACCGGCCAACGTCTGGCCGATTACAATGTCGAAAATTCGATTCCCCGTTAATAATGCTCTCGATAATGCCTCGTCGAAGCGCATAACGCCGCGCGGAGGTTTTCGGCCTGCCCGGCCCCCGCCCGGCGAAATGAGAAATTCGTTTTGCCAACGATTATTTGGCCGGTTGCGGCGCCCGGCAATTTACGCGGCCGATAAATCAAACTGCGTTCGGAAATCTATGTAAATACTATTGCCGGTGATATGTGGTCTCGTTACCGCATCGATACGCTCTAGTAGAAGAGCGTCGGGGCGCGGGACGAGGCGCAGGGACGAAGGGAAAAGGAAGGAAGGGAAAAGAAAGAGGAAACGAGCACCGTCGTTCATTGCTGAAATATCGTTCCGCTTATTACGTTTAATTATTGGATGTACCAATAATAACGGTGATTTACAATCTGCTTGAAGCGTTACAGTGTTTACGAGCCATTAGTTGGAGAGATTTACGGTGAACGGTTGCTTCCTCGCCCTCTCCACCCTCCGATAGCCACGGTTGCTTGTTTTAAAATTGGTCCGCTTCGATTTATCTTGATTAATTAAGGAAATATACGAGGCAACCGACATAATTCTCCAAACGTTCATAACGCGGTAAATTATTCGCCTAACGATACCAGCCTCCCTGTCCGCCGATTGCTACTTTCCGTTCGTGCAAAGGTCCATCACCGTTTGATATACGCGACTCGCGCTCGGGAATTATGCACGCCGTATCGCCCTACTTGTCGGGGAATAAAGAAGGAATCGCGATGGTAATTTGTATCGCGGATGTTATCGGATCTCTATTAATTTGTTGATCGAGACGTTCGGACGTATAAATTTTGATCTATCGCCATTTTGATATATCGCCGAGTAATTATTATCGTTTATCTATAAACGCGCTCGCGGTGCTTTAATACCCGACCTCTGCCTCCGATTTTATACCACGACCAGTGTGACTGGTGTTGGTTTACGATACCAACCCTGTGATCGAGAAGTCAATGCTAAAAACTCCCCTATCTCTAAAAAAGAAAACGACAAATAAATAAACATACCGGGATCGAGAACTAAAGCGCAGGAAAACAAAGAGCAGCGAGGGAAATACAAGCGTAGCTTCGCGGTGAGGTAGCAGGACGCGAGAAGAGGCATCGTAGTGGTAAAAAGGACATGAAAAAAGGAGGTCGCGATAATAAAACGATATTAAAACAAAGAGATTGCGGGGACGCGAGTTGCGACGTAAAAAGTTATTAAGGAAAGGAGAGCGACAGTCGTAAAGAATAAAGCAGCGCAACCTGAAAGAGGAATTCCGAAATACACCGGTAGAACCACTCGATGAGTATGATACAGCTGCATCTGCAATAAGACGTCTGCGCGATCGAATATCCTCCCACCGTGGTAATCCCACCCTTGCACGCGCGAGTTGGGCCGTTTTATTTTCCCGACTTTTTATAAATCCGTCCCCCGGGACGCCGCGAGCGCGTAAGCTCGCAATATAACGAACACGTAAGCTTGACCGATTTTACGAGCTCGGTATAACGCGGAGGTTACTCGTTAACCGTACGAAACGCGGGATTTTTCGCCGGAATCACCGTTTCGTGCACCGGAGCCATCAACGTATTCTCATTTGCTCCGCGGCAACTTTCTCGCAACGGCGTCCGCTGAAAGCCGGCCCTGTTATTGCGCAAACTTTTATTCATATCGCGCATAACACCGAGGCTCGTTATTATCGAGGATAACTTCCCTCTCTCGTCCAGCGATTACATCCGTAAACAGCGCGGCGCTTAAACGAGATCTGGTCGGGGTAATATCGACGTCAGATTCAGCCGGGCGGCGACGTTGACCGGCTAGGAGCGATATTGAAATTCCCGTTTAATACCTGCCGCTAAATTACCGCGGCCGCCCGCACAAACGGTGGCCGGAGCGCCGCGGCGCGGAATAAAAATCTCATTTCCGTCGCGGTACGTTTCGCACTTGCCGGCAAGTTTTCGTTCCTTGTCCCGATTGCAAACCGAGGCGAAATTAAACCGAGGCTCGCCCCTCTGAACGTTCGTTCTTCTCGTCCGGAACCGCGTCCAAAGCGTATACTCGATCGAAAATGGTCTTCGTGCTTTCCTTTCCGCCTACGTTTCTCCCCGATCATTCTTCTCTTCTCGTAACTGTTCTCGTTGAAAATTCGACGCGACGCGCGGGAGAATATACTCTTTCGTTTCGAGGTAATCGTATCGGAGAGGTGATTTTGACTGGAACGGGGCGGAAAGTAGAGGGGTTTCAGAGAATTCGTAGGTGTCGGTATCGAAACACGCGGTGATTATCGGGGAACGGGTGCTCGTGGGCGCGTCGGAGTGTGACACCGGGTTGAAAAGCGTCAGCTCTGGATAAAATTGGAAATTAATCGGAGCGAAAGAACGGGCCACTCGATTTTCTATTCTATCATTTACATATGAGGCGAGCTTGCTTGAAGCCGACTGCAAACACGAGCCTCATTTAGAGTGGTCACTTTCGAAAGCACTCAGCCGACGACCCTCGAAACCGCACCGAGCGGCCAGTCCCGCTGAATCGAGTCCCGATAAAACGCCTATCGATCGAAAACTCGCCGGCTGGCTAGTCCGCGTGCATTTTGTTCCGTGTAATTGTTAATTCGTTCACCCTCCCGTCGCGATCGCTGATCGAGCGTTTTTGAAAATCATTTCGTCCCATTCCTCTCCACCCTCCCCCTATCCGCCGGTTGATCGATGAACTGCTAACACCACGTTTCAATTTTAGTCGCGACTGTCAGCCTGTAATGACGTTCCACTCTTTCTTTTTTTATCCCCCTCTTTTTTTTTTATTTCGCGCGTTTAACGAGTCGCGTCGAATGAAGATTTCATCGCCGATTCGGTTAATCGATCATCCGGTTATTAAGCCACTCGTTAATCCTCGATAATCGGCTACAGCTTTAAACGTCTAATTCCCGTGGAATTTTTTTTTTCTACCCCCTCCATATTCTCGACCCCCGCTCGATACGGCAGTCGTCGATAATTATTTCCCCATCCCCTCGCTGACAGTTTCGTCCGTCGCGATGTTCTCCTCTCCGCTCCTCTCTCCTCGCGCAACTTTCTCGGCGGTAAATTAAAATTCCTGCCGAGTGCACGTTTATTATCGCGACGTTCCGTGGAACGCGGCTCGATGCAAACGAGCGATCGTGTTCCGTCTCCGGCCGATTCGTTCGCTCGTGTTCCGAGGCGTAGGATCAACCAGGCACGAGTAATCAGCGAAACACTTCGTATTCTTCCTGCTTCTAATATTCTCGGGACGTGCACCGACTCCTCTGTTAGGGACCACCAGCCTCGTCGTGGTACCGGTTCTCCAGTGGGTTATTACGAGCCAGCTTCCCGCTAACCCAGGCCCGTCTACGTTTCGTCGGCACGAAATTCTTCGATGCATCGTGCGAACACGTTCGTTCACCGGTTACCCAACGAGTCGCGAGCGCCGGGGAACGTCGGGACGCCGATACGCGGTCACGCGACTGGAATCAGACTTTCCGGTTTAAAAATCGGTCTGAAATTCCGCTGAAACCTGGTCGAAAAATAGAACGGAAAATAGGGAAAAAAGAAAAAAACTCTCTCGATTTTTCTGTCGATCGTTCGATAGAAGAAAGCGGATAGACGATGGTAGAAACGAATACTCGGTCTATTGGCTGGAATATTCTAGGCATCTCGGCTCGCAGGTGCGCCTTCGCAGGATTCATCCTCGCCATTTCCCATGAGTATTACTCGCGCGGTAATCCTCACGTGTCAGGTACACGGTGTATTTCAACGCGTACTTATCACGTCAGGAACAGACTCGGACCCCGAAAGCGATAGATATTCCCCGTTCCATAAATACAACCTGTTTCAAGTTTCAACTTCTGGCGAGCAACTCGACACCTCTCTCGAAATGCCGCGCGAACCTGCCTCCCGTCCGCGCGCAATTTCCGCGGACAATTTCCACGCGCGCGCGTTTTCGCCTCTTTTCCGCGATAATACCGGATCCATCGATACCGTTCACGCGAACAAACCGCGGATCCCGATCGAGCGGAACGGAACGAAATGGGCAATCGAGATGGCCGCGATGGCGCGTTTTACAAGCTGGATCCTCCGCTGCCGGAGACAGAGCGGGCCCTCGAGAGGCGCAAAACGAAAGCCGGAAGTGTAACGGCAAACACTGGATGGAACAATGGCCGTATCGCGGAGCGGGCTCTGCTCGATTGACGTGGATCCTTAACATCGTTTTGCAGATCGACGACGGTGAAGCGCGCGCGGAACGTCCACTCGATACCTGGCCACATCGACCGGCCTCTAAACGCCTGCTGAATCGTGAACATTCAATTTCCGACGGATTTCTATTTACTCTCTCGTTCTCTGCGCTGTTTGACACGTTGAGCAGTCAGTCACGGCCGAGCCTGTGTGTCGCTCCGGCGTGTTTTCCCCGGACAGTGAATTAAGTCGTTTCTGTCCGCCATTTATGACCGTTCCAACCTTTTCTATTCAAACAGCCTGGAGAGGACGACTGTGCTTTCGTCGGCTTTCTTTTCCCTTTATCCACTCGGCTTCGTTGTTACCTTTAGTCACCAGCAGCGAAATTTCCTACGAAAGTCTCGTTTATCCGTGGGCGGTCTCGGGACGTTCGGATTTTACGCTCGCGGCGATGGACCAGACGTATCGGCTCGCGAAACGAGTCGGTCCCCGTTCCAGTCGAGATCGAAATATTCCCGGTGTCTTTTCCAATTGGGAAAAAACTCGCGGACAGGTAGGTGGCGTAATGGACGTTCCACGCGAGCCATTTCGCGAGCTATTTCGCGAGCCTCTTTCGATTCGACGGCGCGTAAAGATTCGGAGATCGTTCGGAGAGTCGCGTCCGAGTCCCTGAACACGCGGCGAGAGTTCAAGGATCTCGGAAACCGCGGGTCCGCGAAGGTTTCGGAGATTTACGAGACTGGTTTATCGGAATGGGAAGTCGGTGCACTCTGATTAAACGCAACGCGCACGGTAGATTTATTCACCACGCGAGGAATTGCGGCAACAAAGCGGCGTAAAATGTTTATGACTTATTCTACGTGGCTCGGTAGGAACTTCTTAATTCGCCACGATCGGCGAACGTTCCCGGGAATTGAACACATCGACTCGGAATGTTCTGCCCGTTCGGACGCCGTAGATCTTTCCGCGCGCATGCATCTCGCGGTTTATTTATAACCGCAAAGGAAACGATATCCGAGGCGTGATTTTTACCAGCATTGAACTTTCCTAAACCGATCGTAGGCATTCGACAAATGCGATCGTGTGGGCAGTTTTCAATGGCGTGCTTCCACTTTTCAACGTCTGTAATTGCCGATCGCTCGATATCATACGTCATTCCTAATGGATTGTACTTTCACCGTTCCCCGACTCCTTAATTACCTCGTATTTTATTTGCTCAATTATCGGCTACACGTATTCGTATTAGCCATATTACGATGTTACGCGGATCATTAAATCCCAGGCATACAAACTACCAGGCACAGCCCTACGCGCAATCAAACACCCATAAAACACTGCCACTCAGGAGAAACAACAGAATGCGGACAAATAACCTTTCGAATTACAAAATATCCTCCGCAAATATCCCGGCACGTTCCGCTTTGCTTCCACGCCATTCGTCACCGCCTCTAACCTCCGTCGTCCACGAGCGAGATCCTGCGAGGCGAACCGGTCAACGGGGGGCCAGGAACTGCCGAAAAATTATTTACCCTCTCGGCTCTGTCCGCTCGCGACCGCTCCGCGCGCGTTCAATTTCCCAGGCGGATTTCTATTTACCCCGTTCGCGTGGTCCTCTTTGGCCAACGGACCCATTGTCCGGCCGGTCTTTTCATCCCGGTGGACATCGCCGGTACGACCTCTAGTTCGCTAGCTGGCCGGCGTCTGGCCGCCATAAATCGCGCGCGACGAGCGCCCAGGAATGCCCGGTGTCGCGACGTCGTCGGTTCGCCGCGGGAGAGAAAATCGCCTTTTGTCCCGGGGCACGTTAATAATTACTCATGCAAACGAGCCGTACGAAGACCAGTGCTTCGTTCCCTCCGCAAGTTCCCTTCCTCTCCTCTCTTTTCCGAAATCTCAGCTTCGAAATATCTCCGGGAACGTCGATATTTCCAACGACGCGAGTTTCTCGCTCCGGTTTACTCGGTTGTCCGGATTAGTCGCGGCGGTGTTCCAGTTTCTCGTTCTTCCGCTACTTTTTCCATCGCGGATAGTCGAGTTTCGGTGGGTGGAGGAAGAAAGCGGAGGGACTGGAACGTCGGAGAGTTTGCGAGGGGCTAGGCAGGGTTTTGCATATCTCTCGAGTGGATCTTGTTCCTCTGTCCGGCATCCTTTTCTTCGGGGTTGACGTATCGAGTCTGTTCCTTATCCGCGGTTACCAGATGCTTCGACGGTGTTCTCTTTGCCTCACGCGCGAGCATGGGTAATAAAATAGACCGTGATAGAATCGATACACATGTCGGACATAATACTCGAGTATGGTTAAGCCGAACGGAACTGCGAAACTGGAATCGCCGTTCGAGAAGCCAGCGAGTAACCATCCGTTTAATGGAGAGTAATAAATTCGAAAAGATGAATTTTTATCCTTGATGTATCTTCCTTCGTTCATTCGTCTTTTGGACTACCGATTACATTCGAAGCGACTGGTTGCAGTAGATTCGCGGTTAAAGATGGCGAGAACGGCGACAAAATCGTGGAAAACGGCGAGAACGGCAGTCGTAGAAGTTAGGTATTTTTTACAACCACTATTTCGCGGGGAAAAGTATTCTCCGGCAATTTAGATTCCATCTCCCTCTGGCACGGTTTTACGATACCCATCGCCCTCCCTTACACTTGGCTTACTTCCGACGCTTTACACCCTTCCGCGCCTCCTTCGCCCTTATTACCACCTTTATAGAACAATCTCGCCGATTCCCATAAAGCATTTCTCCGAACGGCAATTACCACGCAATCGGAGCAGCGAGAAGAGAAGCAGCGAAGTCTCGGTCTTAAAACACCGGTATCCGAAGGAAACTCCGCTCGGCGGAGCAATTACGCGTAGCCGGTGAGCCAGAGGGGCGGCCCTGTTAAGCATCGTTGCCTCTTAAAATTCCGCGCCGGTGTAGAGATAACGTTAAACGCGTACTTGGGGATCGGCCCGTAGCTGACACAATACGCGAGCTCGTTTGCCCTCCTCCGTTTCCTCGACTCGCTGTGACGCACGCTAATTAGAATAAACAGGTTGCCGACAGCGGCCTCTTCACGAGCCTTATCGAGCGGTCGATTGAGCATCGCGATGCTATCGTCCCGGCAACCAGGGCCTGTTGCTCCGCGATCTCGTAAACCCGTTCCTCCCCGCGTGCAGACGGATGGAAAGAGCTCTGGCAGGGCACCGGAACACGTGCTCCAGCGGAAATCGGCCGGTACTCGCGGACGATAATCCAAACGATTCCGTAATTACGCGAATGATAACTTCCATTACGCGTTTGCTCGATAAGTCCACCGGGCTTTACAGACGAGGTGGTCGCGTGACGGTATCGAGTTAATAAGTTATACAGGGCTATAACGAGCATCGGGAGATTTCGTTTTAACAGGTTCACCGCTCACCGACTATATATCTTTGCGATACGCGGCTCGAGAAACGCGATAAAAAGCACCGTCTGCCTCGATCGGAGAGGAGACCGGGAATTTTTTCCGATGCGAGGCTCGTAAAAGTAAAAATTCGTCTTTCGCGTACCGTGCTGCAGGAATTATTCCGCCTGGCGTTGGACGCGGTGGCTGGAATTGAACGAGGTCGTCGGCACGCGGTGCAATCTTCGTGGAATTCGCGTCCCTTGATCCACGCCTCGTCGAAAACGAGCTCGCTCCTTTTCGCGGTAACTTCCTTCGTCTCCCTTTTTTACCCTTTTTCTTCCTTTCCTTTTTTCTCCCTTTTTTTTTCACCGCTGTCACCGATCGCTCGTGAATTATGTATCATCGCGGAGAGCAGATTATCGAGGCGACGACAAATGATTATAGCCTGGCCGATAAATTCAGCCGATCGATCGCGGCCGAGTCCGCGGTGCTGCGGTTATCCTTAAGCATCCTCGTCGGGGATAAAAATATTTTTTCCGCGCGCTCGGACTTTTATCTGTCGGCTGGGTCTCGCCGCTAACTTACGCGCGTATTATGCGCGCGCGTGTGCGATAAGGGTTGCACGGGGAACGGGCGGAATAATAACGATGCGGGTTTTATTGTTCTCGACGGTCAGAGGCGAGGCGTCGCGCGTAAAATTCCGGCGAAACGCGGAAACCGGCGACGAGTGGCATAACGCGCGGGAGAAAAACGGCGAACGTTGGTCGAGTCTCTCCTCCTCGCGACTCGCGTCGGAATTCGGGCAACGGCGAAGGGTGATTCCTCGTTAAAGGAAATCGAACGAACGACCATTCCTCGAAGCCACGTCCCATATCGAAACGGAGATAAATTTCGCGGCGAGCAACGTGGAAATCGTCTTGGCGTTCTTTACTCGTACCCGGACGCGAGAGAGAAATTCGGGATGGGAGGATCGAAAGGAATCCCGGGGAATATCGGCGTGTCATAAACGGTCGATAATTCCTGTTCGTTTCCAGCGGAGCGTCTCGATCGCGCGTGTTCGTTAATGGCCGCGGTTGTTTCTCAACCGGGGAAGATATTTCATCGCGAAGGCCGTAAAAATTAGAATTTCAATGAGCCAGGGAAAACGCGTGGCAATAAACGAACGAGGTTAACGATGTAAATACGGCAGGTTGGGATCGCCGGCGGTAAAAGAACACGACGAGGCAAAACGCTATAGTCCGGAGAGGGGAAAAGCCGGCGAGATTATCGCTGCAATCAATGGCGACTCGTGTTGCACGCCGGAGAATCGGCGCCTCGCGTCCGGATTACGCGCGATGCGTCCGTCAATGGACGGCCAATTAACTTTCCTTCCGCTCTTTTTTTCCCCTCTCCCACCCCCTCCCCCCGCGCGCCTTTAATTGCGTTGTATCCAATCGAGGAAGATCGAAAGGGTGGCAGAGAGCAGCTGCCTGCCGGTGAAAAGGGTAGCGTCCTGCTTGGATATTAGGCGCGGGATTAACCGTCCAAGCCGACCAACTCGACTTTTCCTCTTTTATTTATCTCTCGCTGCCACCACTCGCGCGTCTTCGAGCACGCGATCGACGATCAAACGCTCGTTCCATCGATTATATCTTTTTTCCTTTCCCTTTTTCCCCCTTTTTTCCTTTCCCTTCTTTTTTCTTCTTCTCTTTTCGAGAAAATTGGAAACGTTACGTCTGGCGATAGTCTCCCGTACGTTTCGAAACGGTGGTTAATTAAAGAAGCAAACTCGCGGAGAATAGCGTGGCGTATCGCGTGTGCAAAGAGTCGGACTGGCATAATGGCGAGGCCAGGTCGAGGAAAATGGAAAGAATGGAGGAGCAGCTTCAACACGGAAGTCGAGGTCTTTTCAGATGGAAGAATGAAGATGGCGAGATTCGCGAAGGCAAGATCTCTGGCTCGTGCATGCGCCAGGACCGCCCGTGGCATCTGCCTTTTATCCGCCGGAATCGGAAATACGTACGAGGAAGAAGTCGGTGCATTTTCCCGTGTGGTACCTTTCGAAACAGACTCCGAGTTCCCGGTCTCTTTTCATTCGCGTGTCTTTGCCGTGCAGGTCCGGCAGGAAATCCGCGAGTTATTTCTGCTGGCCGCACTTCGACCTTCCGGCCTTTGAATCTCGCGCTGCTTATCGATTCAATGCCAGCATCTTCGTAGCTCGTTATTCCGGCTGTCGTAACGCCTCTGTGGATCGAGCGTTCGCTTTGGAAACCGACGACTCGCGCCGTGGTATTCTAGAAAGCTACGGAAATTTAATTTACGGCAGCGCCAAGGTTATCGTTTTCCCACAACGGTTCTATAACGTTCCTCCTTTACGCGCTCGTCATGGTGCCCGGGAACGAACGAGGCAAACAGAGCCTCTTTCGCAACGCGTCTTATCTTCCCGGCGCGGTGGTTTAACCGAAAACAGCCATTCCTATGTAGCTTCTCACCTCTCGATCATCCCGATCCCGTTCAACGACGTCCACGAGCTAAACTCGTCCTCGAATTAACCGACGTCCAGGCACGTCGCACGATTCCAGACGATTCGACGATGCATAATTCATAGGATGATGCCAGAAGAAAGTCCCGTGGTATATACACACGCAGCCGCGGATCTCTCTCGTTATCCGAGGCAACTCGACTGTTAACGATGTAATAGACACATCGTGTCGGATCAGGCCGGATTAGCCGGTTACACGGTCACGAAACACTGTTCCTTCGATCTGCCCAACGAACCGACGCGAAATCGGTTCGCCGCGTTTTAGACATCAACTGAATTCTATCTGCGATCTGTTGTGACAGTTGAGCGATAGCGTAATAAGTTTTATCGGATCTGGGCCTGGTTTCAGCTCGCGCCGGCGTTCATCTCGAGGAACGGTAGCCATTGCACGGAAGAGGAGAGGAGGGCCCGAGATCAAATTATAAGTGTACACCTGGCCTTCCACCGCGCTCATTTGCATACGATTCGAAGAGAGACCCTTTGTGCGCTCTCGCTCTCTCGCCTATACAGTTCGCCGCAAAACCGCGTCGTCCGTCTTGTTTTTCGATTCTCCTCGTGCTAATTGGGGCTTAAGTAGCATAACGAGTTCTGGAAAATAAAAAGTACCGAGAGATTGCCGTTTCGGTGTCCTCTTTGCGCCGCGTTTACAGCGTAATTTCGTAGACCACGCGTTACCGTCTCTCGATCGTGTTTCTTCTTGGACAAACGACCAATTCGCGAGCGACGTATCCGGTATCCGGATATAAGACGACCGCGAAACCGACGTCGTCGATTCCCGTCGAATCTACCGATTCTCGTACGCGGACGAGATAAAATTTAGTCGCGTTTAATAATAAATAGAGCGCCTGGAGGCGGCAAAGAGCCCGAGGACTTTTGAACCCTAGTGTACCAACGAATTCTCCCCTCGAGCAGGCCAAAGGAACCAGCAAACTATACAATTACTTATTTCAAACAATCACACATTGTCCCGCGGAGCTCGACAGGCTCGAACCACGCTACTAACAACCTATTATACTCTCCACCCCCATCGGGGCCCGCTGCCCGGCACCCACCGTTCCCCTTTTCTTTTTTACCATCGGCTATCGACGCGGCTGCACAGGTATAAATATTCGACGTCGGAGAACAGCCCGAATCACCGTGTACACCCGTGGCCCCCGAAATTGAAAAGTATTTCATCGAACGAGCCTCGTCCAGCAGATGACCGATGCTCCGGGCGCATCCGTCCCTCGAAAATACTTTAGCCGGCAGCTGTGTGCGTTGCTCGGTCTGCCGATAGAAACGTATGGCATTTTTATGCAAATCTCGCGGCATCTTCCGGCGAGGAGAGGAGAGAGAGGCCTTCTCTTTCGACGGAGAGAGAGAGAGAGAGAGAGCCAGTCCGACCGGTCGAAGTTCGGGGCCGCAGCGTTGGCCAGCCTTTGTTTTACGACCGTCCTCGGTCCGCGCCGATATTTGTCGTGCCAGCCACGCGAGTGGTCTCGCGAGAAACGGGTTCCACGGTAAAAGGCATCCGAGGATCGAGGAAACGAGTCGTTACCGATATCCGCGTGCCTCGAATCCTCGTTAAGCCGCGCCGCTAATTCGTTCGGTTCGAGGGGCCCGTCGAACGAGGATCGTGCCCTCCGCTGATAATTATTCGGTCCGAGGAGTCGGAAGAGTCTGCGTTACCCGTTACGTTACATTACGTTACTTTACGTTCTTTTACGTTACGTTACGTTACGCGAATAACACGGCAATAATAAATTGCTCGCCGGAACGTAGCTGTGATTGACCCACGGATCGTAAATTGTCGGAGATTCCTCGGCTGGGAATCTCGAGCCGGCGGATTAGCCAGGTGGTGGTCGGACGCTGGCGTCGCGGGTTCATCTAGGAAGCGTCGGTGCCACCCTTTCCACCGTCGCGACACCTAGACGGAAGACGGCGCCGAGCTACTTATAGTCCAAGGTCCGCGAGTCGTCGTCGGCTTCCTAGCGGAATCACCACCGGTTTCAAAGTTCGCGCGGTTCTTCGGCATTCTCCACCCTAAGTAGTTTTGTCTACGCGCGAGACAGCGGGTCTGGGCCAGAGAGAGAGAGAGAGAGAGAGAGAGAGAGGGAAAGGGTGGTCGCGAGGCGAAAGCATGGAGGAAATAAATCGGGGAAAAGACGGATGCGGCTGGCAGGTTGGAACGAAACGAAGGTGTCACTCTCGCGGGCCGCGTTTCCCTACGTGCCGCGATAAATCCACCGGCCGTGTACACACGTCGGACGTGTTCCTGATTCCATTCCGCTCTAGCGTGGCCGAGCCGAGCGGTGGCTGCCGGCGTGCGTGGTAGGCAGGGCGAGAAAATAAATTAAACTCCGTCGCCTTTTAAAATAACCCCGTCGGTCGGCGCTGCTCCGTTCCCCGGGATCGTTGAATATGCAAATATATGTTGATTCGAGAGATTTTTAGGCGCATGACATAATGATGATGACGACGATCCGCGCCGGCCACGGAGATAGAATATTAAGGGATCCCTCCCGTTCGCTGTTGGCTCCCCTATAATTTCTCAGGTGAACGCCGAGCCCTTTTAAAGATCCTCATTCTCACGGGCGGATCGACTTAAACGGCGGACACTGATCATTACGTACAATTTCGTCTCGTAGACGTAGACCAGGGCTAATCGTCTGGCCTATTCGGTGTATATCGTAGCTTCGGGGATCTCGTTTCCCTCGAAACCCGGGATTTCACGAACCACGGTTTCGGTCAGACCATTCGTTACCCGCTTCCAGTAATTTCATCGGAATTCCACGAAATTGTCCTCGACCGATGCGATACTATCGAGGATTCGGATTGAAAAGTAAGATCGGCGAGCAGATCGCGGCGATTAACTCTCGAGGTGCGCGGACTAGGCATTGTTTGGCGGATTATTTCGTTCCACCTGACAAGCTTGGCCGACACCGGTCACGTTGGCGTGGCGTTATTGCGAAACGGTGCACAGTTCGGCTGGCAATCGAGAAAGATTCCTGCCGCAGATACATCGTTATAGCCTGGTATGACGTATCGCCGGTCGGAAATAAATTTTCGTCGACGGCGTTAGACAATTCGGGGAGATAAATCGGCCGGCCGCGGAATAGTTAAACACGGCCGAGGCACATGCGGGCACGATCGCCATAAATCGCGATCGTCGCTGGCAAGGGCGTTGCACGGACGTTAATTATCGGCACGGACGATTGAATTGACACGATAAAAACTAGCTGCCCGTTTTAGCCCCCGGGGAAGGGCCCGTCTTAACGAATCAGCCGCGAGAAATATTCTGGCACCGGGACCAGTCCTCCCGGACGTTGTTCCGCGTTTCGCGAGACAATTTCCGAAAATATCCCCCGGTCCCGTTATATCCCCCGCATATTCCGTGGTCTAGCAGGTTTTCCTTTACGCGGAAAAATATGCATGACCGGGAACCGGAAGGAGTGTATCAAAGACGAGGCGAGGCGCGGCGAGGCGCGCGGGTTGCTGGCCTCTCTTGCGGTTGATATTTAATAAAACCAAAGCGGAGGCCAAGACAAAGGGATACTTGGTCCTGAAAATACGACGAACCGACGTAGCCTATAAGCCAGCTATGTATCTTTAATATCAGCCTGGATACCGGCTACCACTCGGAGCTGCGCGCGTATTTTCCCGTGGCAACGGTCTCTTTGCCTCTCGTCGTATCGATTCGAGGCTCGCGCGAGAAAGCGAACAAAAATGGACGTTGATCGCGTACGAGAGCCTTTAATTAACGCGGAGTCATTAATTCTCACCTCGACGGAAGCGAGAGAACGAGGCTCGTCGCTTACCGCGACCGGGCCGTCTCCTCGTCTTCGTTCTGTCGATCGGTGGTCGATCATTAACCGGAACAATCGCGACGTCGAAATTAGCTCGGCCGCGCGTACCAGCGCCGCTTCGCGAGCGGTGGCCCGAGAGGATCGCAAGGCGAGCGACCGGCAGCGAACCAGACGGCGGATGAGACTTTATGCGCTTTATATCATCCGGTAAATTCCGGCTCTACGGCATATTGAATTTCGATTTTTATACGCATCCTTAAACACTTCCATTACTTTGGCCAATAGCGCATCGCGCCGGTAGTCGCCGGTATGCGGCGCTCGCGAGGTTTATGCATATTCGAACGGTGCACTCTGCATATAAATGCGATCTCGCGGCGTCCGAAAGACGGCGTTTAGAGCGGAGAAAGAGGGAGAGACAGGAGAGAGCCGCGGGGATGAAGGAGGGAGAGAGAGAGGCGTCACGTCCATCGAGACATTTTTCGCGCTGCCTCTCCGCCACGGTCCTCTCTTCTCCTCCTCTTCTCCTCTCGCTCTCTCTCGCCTCCGCTCGATCCGCCTCTCTCCGTGTATTTATACACGTATTTATATACAAGGGGCGTGCTGCTGGTATTCGCGGGACGCTCGCTCGCGCGCGGCGAAAGACCGAGTCTTTGGTCGCCGACGAAACGCTCGCGAGGATTATAAAGCTCGGGAAATATTTTCGGGCCACGGCGGTCATAACTCAGGGACGGTGGCTGGTTTTATTGCGGGGTGGGTGTGGGTGCGTGCCCGCGGCGGGAAAGAGGCCGCCGGCCCGGTCGGGGCAGAACCACCGGCTTCCGTTCGCACAATGGGGCCGTTCGCGAAATATGCACGCGCATTTGTCGCGCGTTATGCTTATGCGCCGCTGCTGGACGTGTCTATTAGCGGCGCTGTCGCGAACCAGCGATGGGAAAGGCTCGAGCACCGAGTCGAGGTCTCGGCTGTATGGGGCTCGGACTAATCGGATTTCACGGGGAATCAGCGGTGGCCGCGAAAGTGGCCGCAACCACGCGATCCTTCCTCCGCTCGGTCGAAATCGGTCGAAATCGATCTAAATCGAGCGAAATCGGACGACATCGATCGAAGCTTGCGACTCGCCGGATCGAAATCCCAATGGGAATCTTCTCGATCGGTACAGGGTGGATCACGGAGAGAGAGGAAGACCGGTGGGATTTTCGTAGGCGTGGAAGACCGTGGATTTACGATTGGTACCAGAGTCGTCGAGTTCGATCCTGAGAACTAACGACCGCGAGACTATTAAACCTAATGGTTGCGAAATCCACGGCCGATCCGGCACGAAGCGGAACGGAGCTGTTTAGTCGTTGCAACGGGATCGGATCCTTCCGACGAATCGACCCTCCCTTATCGATCCTCCGCGATAACGCTGTTAACTCGGGAATAGCTCGGAAAGATGGCGACCAGTTTCTTTCCTCGATCACGCGGGAGAATTAAAAAGCAATGAGCGGCGCGAAGTTGCCTGGACGATGAATTAAGCGAATACCTGTAATTCCACGCGGCTAAGCGACAAGGTAATTTTAATACCCGTGAATCTCGCGCTCGCGCGCCTCTATATGGGAATTTAATAGCGCGGAGCTGGAACAATTGCAGCTTGCCGCGTGATTAATTAGACGAAAGTATAGGGCTGATGGTGGCGATAATATTTCAGATAAAGATCGAAGCCCGACGAATGGCAAAACGATGGGCCGGGAACCTGCCGCGCTCGCCTCGACCCTCGAACCGAGAAACAAGGCCCCCGTCTTCCTCCGCCTTCTCTTTCACGCCTTTTCTCTTCTCTCCCACCCGGCCCGTTTCCACGTCCAGGCTGTCATAAAAGCCCGACTACGTGAAACTATTTCTGTTTGGTGACAACCGAGTATCCGTTCTGCCGTGGGTCGCAGATGTACCGTCCTTTCAGCTCTCCGTCGATCGAAACAGCGACGAAAGACAGACCCGGACTGCAGAACTATTCGCGAACGAATTGGGAACGGAAAGACAGGAAACTCGGTTCGAGTTTCGCGACTGTCTCTGCACAGAGTACCGCTTAATCGACCGTTTCGATTAGCGTTTGTACGAGAAACGAGCCAGGCGGATCGAGACGCGTAACCGAGAGCCGGTCCCGCGAGAAAATCGTAAAACAAGCGGATAAGTAACGTGGCCACGAGCTGCGGGATACTCGGACACGAAAAGGTTTACGATATTGCTCGAGGGTGGTAGCGGAATCTTGGGTTTCAGAAGTTCGCGACCGGTTGCGTATCCCGGGCCGCTGTTTGGGTTTCATTGACAGTAATAGACTGTTGGTCGCGGAGGATGCTCGGCAGCGAGCCGCGTGGTAAATCAGCCGGGATTATAAGCGGCGTCTGACGATTCCGCGGGCAAACTTTGGCAGCGCGTTCCGAGAAAGAGAGGCGAATGTTGCCTGTTAATACCGGCGTTTACGGTGTTCGCGTTTATTTATAATCGGGGAATCTTTCAAATCTAGCTCTTCTCGAGGATCAGCCTCGTTCCCGAGGCGCGTTATTCACTTTTCGCGGGTCAATAATTTTAGAAATCGCCGCGGAAGGGACGAACGTCCAACGNGCTCGTTGCCTATTCGGTCGGAGGGAACCGGTCACGAGCGATGATTAGTCGAATCGATCATTCGGAGAAACTATCGGCGATAAATCGGCGAGGTGGAAGGCTCGGAGCGGACGATTCGTCTCGAAGCGTCTCGAAGCGTCCGCGGCATGACGGAAGATCGTTCGCCGCGCGGGCAATTATTAAAGTCACGGTCAAATAGCGAGGGTGATCGATGCGCGCGTGCAGCCGAGTCCGCTCTTTCCACGGAACTGAAATTAGATCGTTCGGTTTTATTTATCGCTTCGCCTCGCCGAGTTGCCGAGTCGCGACGATAGCCGGCGTCCCCGCGGCGTCCCCGCGGCGACATAATTCACGAGAACGTCCTCCGTTGTCGTTCGTGGCGCGGCTCCAATTCGATTATTAATTTCCATTTCGACCGCTAGACACCGCCGCGTTCGGGGAAACCTCCGCTCCGGTTTCCCGGGAAATAAACCAGTCTCGCTCCTGGCAAGTGTCTCCTTCCACTTCGCGTTCCTCTCTTTGTCTCCTTTTTCCCTGCGAACGCTCGCCGAACGTCGAGCCAGCCAATCGCGTTTCGCGTTTCCCGCGTTACCGGTGGTTCTTCCGTCTCATCCTCGAGTTCAGCCCCGGGCTGAAAGTCTTTCCGGACACGGCGCTCCGCGTTAATCGGCCAACATCCACTCGTCGACGTCTTTTAATCGCGCTCGTCGCTCGCTTCCGCTCTCCGTGATCGATCACCGTCACGCACCCCGGAAATCACCCGACTCCGGCGTGCATCGCGCCGCCTAAGTGGCCTATGATCGCGCCGCGGCACTGGGTTTGTCAGCTTGCTGAATCACCGTGTGCAATTTGCCTCGTCCCTCGTAAATCCTCGAAACTCTCCGAATACGTAAACGTTAGCCGTTTCGTCGATGATGAAGCGCGCAGGAGTGTCGAGGGGGCTCGCGACCGGGTCAGACCTCGCGAAGGAGACGAGAGCGATCACGAGCGGAGATGACGGTGTTTCGCGTGGTTTTTCGGCCGATCGAGGAAGAAAAAGGTGGCGCAGGCCGGGCAGGCGGGCGCAAACGCGCCCCATGCCGAGTAATTTCGCTAATGGTCCTGAATTGCGACGACGTCCGCTCGTGTTTCCCTTGGTCCCGCCGGGGGTTTGGGCGCCGCGGCAGCGGCGAGGTAATTCGCCGCTGGAAATTCGGAAATTAAATTGGTACCTACGACGAGGCTCCTTTTAATGCGCGTAATTACGTGATTACGCGTGGCCCCGAAACCGTTTCAACTCGGCGGCGTGTCCGAAAATATTAGCCCTGTCCACGGCGGAGGGGTCGCGAGGGGGCAGAGGAGACTTTTGTATCACGTTGTAACGACGCCGGCGCGCTCGTGCGCGCGCGCGGACGCCGATCGGCGCGATCCCTTTTCTCGACGTCGAGAATAAAGTAAGAAGAAGTCGATAATGGGGCTGAATTAAGGCGAAAGTACACGTTTACGCGGTTGCAACACGGCGCGCCTGCTGGCCGGACAGATTGATGAATATTAGGGCAGATTATGCATGGAGAATCCCCGCCACGCGGAAGCGTTCCGCCGCGGACTATGAATAAGAAATTCAGCGTCATTCTTCATTCGGCCGGTTTTTGCCGGTGGTTGAGATACCTCCGGAGCCGAGTAAGAACCGGCGATTTACCATCGCGTATTTACGGTGACGCGCTGTTGATCCGCATCTTTAATCTTTATGCGAGGACCAAGGCTTAAACGGCCAATAAATAATCCATTATCTATGCAAGCTCCTCTGCCGGTATCCGTCTTGGTTGCTCTTTGCATACGGGAATCGAGCAGCATGGGAAAAGGAACCAGGGGGGAAACCAGTTTTTAATAGCGCCCTCTATCCGCGAGGAAACGGGGTTCGATGAATTTATTCCCATTATCCGTATCGGCCAGTGTATCCGCTAACTATGTCTCGGATACGAATGGCCACTCGCGTCTTAATTAGTTTCACCTACGTTTTCCCTTCCAACCTACGGCTCGGAACAAGTGGATCGATCACGCGTTTTCGTATTCCGCTTACGAATATTCGAGCGAAAAGGACGCGCGGATAAGCGTAATCGAATGGAAGGTTTTTAATAAAATACAACCCCGGTCACCCATACGTGTATCGCGCGGCGAAATATTCCATAATTGCGATGGTTCTTCGTTTAACCGAGGCTCGCGGGGAATGATTGAAAGTACGCAACGCGCGCGTCAAACCGTAACAGTCGTGATCGTGGATTCTTTTTTGCACGCATCGGAAACCGCGGGCCGATTCGCCGGCGGAATTAATGGCCGACAGGCCGAGGAACGTCGCGATTAATTGCTCCGTCTATGCGCCACTTAACGAGTAACGGGAACGAGTAACGCACACGCGATATCCGCCGTTAATTGCGACGTTTGTTTTATTAATCGACGGTGACCGCGATAGCGAACGCGCGGCGTCGGGTCTTTCGACAGGGGGTCGCGATTAGCGTCGCGGAATCCCGCCGTCGGCCGTATTTCTTTTAATTGGCCGGCCACGTTTACGTCCCGACGAATTTACACGCGCTTTCCACGACGGGGAGGAGAAAGTAATACCGGAGGGGAGCCTTTACGAGCAGATCAACCGGAACGATAACGCGGCAGTTCCGTCGTCTTGGACGTTTCGAGGGAATGCCAGCTCGTGCACGGTTACGACATTCTGACTACGGTTCCGTTCCAATCGTGCAAGATGCTCCGCCGTAGTTAGGAATAATGGTATCGACATCGTTCAGCCGCGTTTCTTTTCCAAACTCCGACTTCTCCCGGGGTAGTTCGAGGTACCGGTAGTTTGCGGCAGCCGAGTCGTCGTGGAGAAAAAATAGTACCGAGAAGACGTTCGTTCATTCGACTCGATATTAGGTATTAGAAAAGAAACGCAGCGGTAACTCGGGGACGAGGTACGGAATAAAAATCAGGAAAATTTATTTCCACGAGATAAAAAGCTGACGGAAATTAAGGAAATTTCCATACGGGACAGCGATATATCCTCGGTTGGAGGTATTCGTAATCGATTGCGAGAGATACCTGTACGAGAAGTCCTTTCGAAATCGGTCTTTCTAACCGCTGGAAAGCTATTATCGACACCTGCGAGCAAAGATCATCATCCGGAGATGAACGATCGCGAGGACGGTAGAAATATCCAGCTGGAAAGAAACAGCAGAGGAAATTGGTAATCAGAGGCTCACACGGTTTCGTGGTTTCTCCGTGGAAGCAGCTGGCATCGAGAGAGGGATCTAAGACCGCATTGACTCGTCTTATCCGTACGAACCGTGCACGCTAATCGATCAGCTGACCAATTAAACTCCGCGGTGGGTCTTCGGCTATACCGGGGCTGTCAGAGGAAAAAAAGCAGATTGATCGATCGATCCACTAAATCAGCCTCGCATCTAGAAACACTGAACCGCTTATTAGAAGAAACTCGGCGAGCCGAGCGTAAAGACACGCGACTTCCTCGCGCAACTCGTACCTACTCTGCTCGTCTATCGTGGAACGCTCTCGAGCCTCGGTTAAACGCCACGCAGCACGATCTAGATGTTCAAATTCGCGCGAAACTCCTTATCTATTCGCGGTTATAAATCGCGCGTAATTCGCACGCGCGTTAACGCCTCGATGGTTGAAAGGAAGAGTCTAATTAGTCGGTCTAACGTATCGAGATGCTGCGATTAGCGACTGGTTCGCGCGAAATGGCGCATCGAAGGGTGCGGAACCGCGATACGCGATCGATCCGCGTCACCCGGATTTCTAACGTTGTGCTTTCGCGATCCAATCGCGATACTCGAAGCGAACAAAGAGCAATTGCGTCGCTGCGGATTTTTCGGGACAAATCGAACGAAAGCGATAAGATATTCCGTGGAATCGGCGGTTAAACGCTCGAGGAATTAACGGTTATAGCGATCGGCGTTGCGCAATACAGTCTGGCCGCGGCCATTCCTCGGAACGAGGAATCGTGAAAGGCTGTCGAAGTCTCGGACAGATCGCGATCTGCCGGTTGCGCAACGATCGGAGATTTCCTCGCGAGGTTGGAAGCGGTCGGAACCAGCCGCGGTAGCGGTCGTATTTCACGCGGAACGACGGGAATAAATTTCCATATCTGGCCTCGCTTTCTGACGTCGCTCGTTTCCTTACGAGCCTAATAAAGACAAATACACCCGCGCGTGTACCGGCCACGCAAAACCCGTGTCCGGGACCCATTGCGGCGCGTGTTCCCTCGGTTGGAGTAGCTTGGAGCGGAAAATCGCTTACAACGGCCGCGATTACGCACACGAGCGAGGTTTAGACCGCGGCAAGATACGCGGATGTACCATTATCGGTACGCGTGGGAGGCGCTTACGTACGTACATCCACGGCCGTGGCACGAGGAGTGTCGTGCCAGGACTGGCATCGATCTTGCCTATCCGATAAATACGTCCTGCCTCTCCCTCCTCTCTCTCTCTCTCCCAGCTTTCTCCGTCTCGGTGTCGGTTCGTTCCTCTTTGGCCATTGGGTTAGTTTCGCGGTCTCTCTTTCGCCGCTCGTAGTCTGGCCATTCGCAATTTTACGAGCTGCTTCGAGAGCCGTGACGCGGCAATCTCACGGCCAACAATGCCCGTTCCCTCCATTTTTTTCTCCTCTCTTCTCTTTTTTTCACCGGCCCCCTCGCGCACGAATCGCAGCTGTATACCCCGAATGACGCGTGTAAAATAAATTTAAATTAACCGGCCGCCGCGCTGGCACGCACCGTCCTCGCCGCACGCTAATTCCGCGCGTCGCGCTCTTCGTGTTTTCACGCGACGCTTTGACGCGAACCAGCGTACCCGCGGGACGCGAGATTTTTCCCAGGCGTACCGGCGAGGCGGAGGAGATCGAGAGGTAGCGGCGGAGATTCGTCGGCAGGAGGTAAAAGAGACATTTTACCCGCGAAGCGGTCAGCGATTGCGCCTAGATTAGTTTACCTCGGCGGTTAAGCGTTCCTTAAACGATCCTATGCATTATGGATCGAGGAATCTAAATTCCCGCGAGCGAGCAATCAGAAAAGACCGCGTCCCGCCGACGATGATAACGTTAAATTTATTCAGTGGAAAACTCGAGCGCCGAAAAGCCGCCGCCGACAGCTTTTACCGCGGACTCGTACTCTTTTCAGGCTGCCAGCCATCGAGCTGGCTACGACGCCTGGCCATTAGCCGCGTTTACGAACGCTCCTTTTTAGGGGAAAATGCTGGCTACCCGGAGAGCTAGTGGCGTTTCATCTCCCCTGGTAGAGGAGTCGCCGACGATTCAACCGGCGACGAGGTCGTTAAGGTTTTTCGCGTCATCGCGAGTGGTGGAGAAACGTGACAGGTCAGACCGTCGAGTAGTCTCGCGGAAATTGTTTCCACGTTTGACGTATCGCGTGTCGTTCTCTCCGTCGTTTCACCATCGCGATTCTCCACGACTCGTAACTAGACGATTTTCCCCGTTTGCTCGGGAAAGGATAACGACTACGCGAAACGCCTGTTCCACTCAAAGACGCGATTCTCCGGCTAGTTTACCGGCCGGCGAGGAGAACCCGAGGCCAACCGACAAAGCACCCTCCACTCGACACCTACATCCGACCCCTGGCCAACAAACACCTAGCCACCCGAACCAATTTCGCCTGGCCCCGAAGCCGGCCGCTTTGGTGTCGCGCCAGCGGAAAAAAGCTCTCGAAAAGTTCACGGTGAACCGTGAACAGGACCCGCAGACCAAGTGTCGGGGCTCGACGTCCTCGCGGCGGCGTGACGCGGCTAAAGGAAGCAGAAAAACAAAAACCGGGGGAGAAAAGGTAAAAAATCCACGGTCCAGTTTCACCTTCTGCCGGTGCCAGGCAAAAAGAGGTCTGACAGTCGGGTGCACGAAGGTAACAGCTGTAAAGAGTCAACACGCCGTCCAAATATACGACGGTACACAGACACAAGGTGTCAGGAGCGCACGAGGTGGCACGACAGGACTGTCACGTACACGCTGCGACCGGGCTTCATCCACCACCCCGTCGAGATGCAATTTCCGCTATTTTTACCCGAAAAGCTTCTCGGCCCATCCCCGCGGCACGTTCCTCAAATAAAGCCCGCCACCCTCGCTCCACGCTCTCGGTATGCGCGCTTGTCCCCGAGCGAACCACTGCTCTTCGCGAGTGCCGCGCCGAGTTTCCTACGTTCGCGAAACACAGTTGACTAGAATCCACGGAGAAACCTTTCGTCGACCACGTAGAATTCGCTGATCTCGCGAGGATACCGGGATCGAGTCTAGTTTGACGCGAAACCACGTCTCGGACGACCATGGCGATCTACGAGAATAGAGCGAACACTCGAAAATATCTCAGGACGTAGGATTGCTAGAGAGATGAGAAGACAAGAACGAAGATCGATTGGCCGATTAGAGGACACGTAAAAGTCAGATGGCAACCCGTTTCGCGATTAGGGGATGGTTCTCAAGTGTTCCTAAGGACTAGCTTCGCGGTTCGATGAATTAAAAGTGTAATCGGAATTAGACGGAATTATAATCTCGAGGATATGGGGATCGAGTCGAGTTTGACGCGAAACGATGTCTCGGACCACGATGGGGATCAATGGGAATAGAGCGAGGAACCGAAAATATCTCAGGACGTAGGATGGCTAGAGGACAAGGATTTCTAGGACCTGCGTTCGCCAGATAGCGACTCGTCGTGCGATTAGAGGGTGGTTCACAGACGTTTTAGAGACTAGCTTCGCGGTTTGATGAATTAAAATTATAATGGACGGAATTAGAATCTCGATCGCGCTGCAAAAACCGGCGTAAGCAGCGTGATTCATCGGCAGGAAAGAGGGAGCGTGGAATCGCGGTGAACCAGGACGCGCCACCCTCCGTAGCCCGGTATCGTGACCCACTGGTGTCCCAGTCTGGGTTAAATGTGTTACAGAATGGCCACTTCCGCATAGCAGGTCCGTGAGTCACAGCTTCTTGCTTGAGTCATGTTTTAAGTATAACTTTGTACAATACCTCGCTCGTGATCCTAGTCACCCTTTGCAATCTTCGATAACCGTAGCAGAGCTTAGAGTAACCTCGCCAATTTCCATTAATTAAACGGTAGTTCGACGACTCTCGACCAGATACGTCGTAGATAATCGTTTAATCTCGCGTGAATTTCTCTCTGCTTAAATCAACCTCGAATCGACGGATCATTTCGATATTTCTCTCCGTTTTCGTCCCGGAAAGTTCGCTTCGAACGCGAGATTCGACGGCACCGGTCCCAACGGTTGAAAATTTCTCCTCGGCGCGGCGGATCGCGCGACAAAAATCCTTGTGGTCCATTTTGCTATCAACCCAGCTTCCGGTGGCCCTCCCACTCGCGGTGATCTCGTATATTCGCCGGTCGAGGGGCGTTTATCACGTCCCGTTTGACGACGCGCCGCTCGTCGACGTTTGTTTGCAGCCGGCGGGACGCTCGAGACGTACGGCCGGTCTCCGCTCCGCTTCTGACTGCGCCGCGAGCCGCTCGTAATACCTTCGGGGACCCCGTTTAACGTCCCGTCGGCTGACAGCGAGGATTCCGGTGGCGAGGCCGCGGCGCGTTTCAGACGATTAAATTCATCCGCGCCGACAGACGCGCGCTCCTAAGCCCGAGGATCACGCGGAGTCTGAGTTTCAGCCGCGAGAAGCCGCGACCCTTAATCCCGCGATCAGGATAATCCGCGCGAATCGGTCTGGGGTAAAGAGTTACGCTGTCCGGGAGCGCGCGCTCGGTAATTCGCGCCGAGATTTTTCACGCGCGATGATTTAGCACAGCCGGATGATTCACGCCGCTCNGACGCGCGATGATTTAGCACAGCCGGATGATTCACGCCGCTCGGGGAAAGCGGAGATTTCGGCGCGCACTTCGCTTCTGATTTACTCGCTCTCGCTCGGAGCTGGCAAGATGGATCGACAGGCTACGATCTCCCTTTTCGTTGCGAACAAACGCCATTCGAGTCTTTGCGAGAGTGGAGAATAATTTTTTCCATTCGATATCTCTAGTCTTTCTTGGCGAACGAACATGTGTAGTCTCGTATTCATCCTTTCTTCATAGGAATACCAAAAACGACGATAGTCTCGATCAAGAGAGACAAGCCATCGCGCCAACTACGAACTCGCTCGATCTCATTAGCGTCCGCGCTAAGTAGTCCCTCCGCCCGATCCACCCCCGTGCCTATCCTTGCGTTCTAAATCATAAATAAACCGGCGCGTGGAAAGAAACGCTCGGGCCCGTAACCGTTCGAAGAGGCCCCGTTGATAAATGCACGAAATTACACCGGCTTCGCGCGGAATGGGTTATCGCGCGCGTCGACGCGAGTAATTATCACCGCGCGGCGGTCTGACAAATTTGATCTTGGCGAGCGGGGCGCCAGCGGTTGGCGGGCATCCACTCCGGATGAGAAATGACGCGCGTGGGATATAGCGCGGAGAGAGAAAAGATAAGCGGAGGAGGCGGAGGCGCAAGGTGAAGAAGGAGGAGACGAACTCCGCGGCGATTGTATCGGCCGGTGTGAATGTCCTGTCTGGTAGTTAAGATGGCCGTGGCAGAGCGGGGGTGGCGGAGCAACGGGGCAGGCGCGGTGCCCCGGAGAGAAGTTTTATTGCGACAAGTGCGCTGCTCTCTTCTACGGCCCCCATTACCCACCGACTTCCGGTCGGCGCTGAGAATCGCCGGAGAACAAGCACCGCTGAAATGCAATTTACTCTCGAGTCGCGATGTCCGTCGAATCTCTCTCGTGTAGCTCACCCCTTGTCGGCGGCCTCCTCCGATCCGCCGCCATTTCGTGTTTACAGATCCCACGTTCGGCCGGGACGCCGCGGGAACGCGTCCTCGCCGAAGAAAGAGCAACTCTGTTTGGATCGCTGCGAGACCGGGTCGTCGAGTGGCTCTCGGAATATTAAGGAAGATCGTGGACGAGCGTCGATAGACGTGAACAGGACCACGAGGGTTTCGATCGTGAGATCCTCCTGCCTCGAAATTTTTCTTCCGCGCCACTCGAGGAACGCCGTTACGCTATAGCGAGTTCTACTTGAAATCTAATTAAAATCGAAGGGAAGTATCCAACGAAAGATCGTTTAACCCCTTCGCTTAGAATACCGCGCGAGACTCGTGGCAAGGAAAATCAGCCGAAACGTAAATATCGCGAGCGAGGAACACGGTTCTCAGACGTAAACACGAGCGAGGCTCGTGGTTAACCTTCGCGGGTGTCTTTCTACCTCAGTTGCGTGTTATTCTCCGCCACGTCCGGTCGAAACGGCTCGACGCGTGACCGTCTCTGCGTTGATTATGGCACGCGCCATCGGGAGTTAAATCGCGAGGTAAGCGGTTAATTCTCTTTTAGTACCTCGAAGGTATACCCGTAGATCTTCCGCGTTTCCCGGCGATCCAGCGCGATCCTCGTGCAATACCAACAGCGTCGCGGAGGTTTCCTCGTGTCTCGCGGAGGAGGAGGAAGCGGCTGGAGGTGGAAAGTTGCCGGAACGCGTGGCAGACCTCCCCGAAGAGGTGGTCAGGTCGATCGTTACCGCGATCGAACACCGTGTTCGATCTACACGTGTAAAGATAGCGGCGCGCTGTTGCCACGGATAAACTCGATCGCAGCGTGTAAGCAGCCTGCGGGGGGCATCCGGAGAATCACGAGCGTGCGCTGATAGCCTCGCGATGATAACGACCGAGGGAATACAGCCGGCCGCTAATCTCGCCGGCTACGTAATCGTATCCTCGCACCACCGCCCCTTCTGCCTCTTTATTTCGCGTCGCGGCGCTCGTGCGGCTCCTTGGCGGCACCGGGGCCGCTTAATTATTCCTACGGGACGTCGGCCAACGATCGCGCTGTTCCGCCGCGAGACGAATCCGAGCGTGAAGCGGGAGAAGCGGAATCGAACCGTTCTCTCCGTTTCGGACGAGATTTTAACGCCACGTGTGCGTCGTGTGCGCGTCGCACGTGCGTCGCTGGCCCGGATTCCGCTTTAACGGCGTCCTTATCGGTCGTCAGACTGGCCGCGGGATAATCCCGCGTGCTCCAGACGCGGTGCTTGGCCAATGAAGAGAGGAAAACGAGGGGGATGGAATGGAGAGTCGGGGTAGTTAGGATCGGTCTCGAGAATCTCTCGGTATGCTTATGCTCGATGAAATTGCATGCACGGTCGGTATAGGTACACGAAGCAGGCCGTAAACAGACGACGCGATAACGCGGCCGGATAATTCGAGGCGCAAACAAATAGCTCGAGAATGTAAACAAACAATCGCGGGTGTAGGCAAATACACGATATTCGCTCGATCGAATGAAACGTATCGTATACGCAAATCGGTTAAGAGGATACGGGTTTGAACGGTCTTAAAATTCCAACTGCTAGGATATCAATCCTTCCGATTTCGCGATCGTTCTCTTCTCTTCTCTCTCTTTTTTCCCAGGCAACGTTCTATCCGACAGAGAAAAAGAAGCGATGGGAGAGGATAGCCGGGGAAAAGATTGCGGCTGGAACGGGAGCACGGTAATTATAGGAGCGGTTGATCGTCTAACGCTGATCCGCGGAACAAATTACATCAGCGGTGATTACATAATTTCAAGCCGACGTATCGATCCGGCCGCGATGCCTATCGAACGATCTACCCTCGCGAGGCCGGTTACCGTTCCAGTGTTTATCTTCTTAAAGGGGTTTAAACGGGTGCCGCGCATTCAGCGAAAGATCTCGCCGCGGCGCGCCGCGTCGGCCGGTTCATCTTGATCGTCGATTCGCTCGGGGCCCCGGTAATCGACGGTCGAACGATGAAAGAGGGAGAGCGGATAGAGAGACGGGATAGAGACAGGTGGAGAGCGAGAGGGAGAGAGAAATATAGCGGTGCTTATAGCGATTAAGCCGCGTCAGCGTCAGCAACTGCNAAGCAGCGGGAACAACAACAGCAGCAACCAGGTTGCGGCAGTAACGTGGCTCTCGCATTGGCAGCGGCGAGATATCGATCGAACCTTCGCCTTTCACCGGCCATTGTCCAGAACGGTGCCAGCGCTGGAAATCTAACTGCCGATAATTGCCTTCGAACCCGTCAAGTCATACGCCGTAATAGCATAATAACCGGGGCTAAGCGATCAGATTAAGGCAACGACCGCCCTCCGCTGCCTGCAGCAAGGGCAAACCCTTCCAAGGGCTCGCAGCCTCCCGTTACCGAGCCCCTTTCCCTCCTTTCCGATCCTTGCCGCAATTTTCCAGCCTCGCCTTCCTTACCTGCCTTCATTTTTCGCCAGAAGGATAGATTGCCCTAACGAGGCGGCAACTCGAACAGACATCGAGCGCGATCGCAGAAGCGTAGTCGGAATCTCTTCTCTAGATGGCTGCCGCGAGAACACGGGTGAGGTTGAACGGCGTGAAATTCCGCTGGAAGGAAAGCTCGGACGCGGGGGTCGGATCCTCGGATCGGAGGTGTTAGATGGTATCCGAGGAAAGGCGCGGGCAAGGTGATTCAGAAAACTCCCACGGGCATGAATCAATGTTACCCTTTCTCGGTGAACGGCGTCGTGGCCGCGGCCGCCTCTACCGCTCGAGGTTTTAAGGGCGAGAAGGAAAAGCACGCGACGGCGCGGCGAGCGGGCAGAAAAGTGGCGAGTGCCGGACAATGGACGTAAATTCGTGTCCACGGATCAGCTCCACGTGGTGCCGCCCACGTTTACGAGGTAAAACTCGGCCGACGACGCCTCGTAAACGCGCGTAAGCCGGCGCTGCAACGCGCCTTATTACATTGTGACTAAGAAAGCCAAGCGAGTGCTGGCCGGTGCCGCGGGCGGACCGATCGTAAATATCGTTCGAGCTGTTCTACCCTCACGCCCCGAGGCGAAAACGGACATCCGCCATTGCGCCGCCGAGCAGATATTAATCGTTCTTGATTCGGTCTTTGGACGGGTGGGCGAGAGAATAAGGATAATAAGGTACCAGTTGGCCCTATCTTCCGCCTCCATCGCCTCCTCTCTGTCCTTCCCGCGATTCCGCGGTCAATTTCCGACACCAGGGGGTCCGCGAACCTCTGTCGCTTCGACCCTGTTTGCGAGTCCGATTTTACGCGTTTACTGCTCGATGATCGAAGAGAGAAGAGAAGAGAAGCGATCGGACAATTAGGAACGAGTTGGCGATGATCGCGCGACGATGAATCTCGAAGCGTTCAATTCGCAGAGGAGATGTCGCGGTTATAGCGATCTCTAAACGATCTCCGACAAGCATCGTTTCGCACCAGGCTGCCCCGTGAAATTGCACGCGATGATTCGGTCGTTGATTCGATTGCTCGAGCCATTTTGCGAGTGGACGGCGGGCCGAGTAAAATATGACGAGGGAAGAAGGTATTACGAGGATACAAAGCGGGCACCGTGATGTTCCGAAAGGGCCAATCATAGGCTTCGATTATAAGCCGATTTGGTGATGGTAGCAGCCAGTGGACAAAATGGAAACTCTCATTAAGCTGTGGATATAGCCTAGGAGCAGCTCGTGTTATTTCGATCCTCTTTAGTCGGAGGCAGAGAAATCGATGGGCCAGGCGAGATAACGCGTTAACGAAATGTTCGTAGACCCGTGACTGGGAACCGGGTCCGGATTGTGCTTCGAGGTGGCTATCTCTATCTCGGCGTTCCGAACGATCGTAAACAGAGAGCTCGCTTGTCTTTCACGTGGTATTCGAAGCGTTACGGAAAGCAGCCGTAAAAGCGAGATGTAAGATCGACTAACTGGAAGGTATTAGGTAGATCGATGGGCGAAAGTGTCGGGACAGCGAAGTGGATCGACCTCTCTCTCCTTGTCTTCTCTCTCTTTCACTCCCTCTGCGTCTCGCTCTCACGAGCGATCGCTAATTCCGTCTCGAGGCGTTTCCTTAGCCGCGATCACCGGCAAACATCGAAACAATGTTCGTAATCCGTTAAATCTCGAGTGGTTCGCGGCACGCTTCGAGCATTAAGGAACACACCGCGCGCGATCAACGATCCGACGAAACCCTATCTGGCTAACGCGCAAACAATTTTCAATAAATTCCGAGCGACGTCGATATTTCAGGCCGAAGGAGAGATATCTCGGCGGAGATAGGCGGAAAAATCGGCGGAGAGAGACGCCTGGAGGAAATAGAAGGCGAAAGGAGCTAGCCTGGAACAACGGGGATTTTACACAGACCGGGGAGGATAGTTCGATTTCCTGTTTTCCGCGGCGTTTGTGCGGCGGTGGAAAAAAAGGAAAATTCCATGGACGCGAAAGGCGTGCGTAGAAACCGAGAAAGACGAGAGAGAAAGAGAGAGGCGAGAGAGGCCGCGTCAGCAGGGAAGAATTCTTTATCGAAGATTCCCATGCTCCGCGGATATCGGAGCCGTTCCTGGAAACAGGAAGCCCAGATTTGCATTGTCCGCAGACGGACATTACAATATGTTTAACCAGTCGTAAATGTCGGCTGTTTCCAGCGTCGATGGGACGTGATCGGAAAGATTCGATCGTATGATAATGATTTCGCGTGTCGATCATTCCTTCCCTCTCTGTCCGCTTGCGCGTCTCTGGGCAAAACGGTCGGCAGAACGGTCGGCAGAACTGTCGGTAGAACGGCCGGATGCAGCGGAGGTCCAACTCGTACGATACATCTGCGAGGGTCTGCTTCCTTCGCTCTCTGACGGACAGCTGACGCGCGCGCGCGCTGCTATCGGCCGATTCTCGCGGGTTTAGCATACGCTGCTCGTAATACCGTGACTGTCATCGCGTCTGTCGTACATCATGGCGTAGGTCGCGGCAAGAAAGCCCACGAGCACTCGTAAATTTTACGGCCGAGCACACGTCCAGCTCGGTCGCGGACGACTTTACGCGCGCAACAATGGTCGCCCGGGCAGCTCGCGGACACGCGGCGTTAATAGCCGGTTCTTTCGATTTTACGGAACGAGCACGGGGGATAGTCCGGCTAGGTTACTCGCCCCGTCGTAAACTTTACGGTACCTGGAATCGTGGACGGATCGTGTTCTCTAGACTCCGCGATACGGTTAACTGTTCCTCGGAACCTCTTGGATCCTCGGCGCGTCGTCACAGGGTGGAGATATTATTTTATCGGGAACGCCGGTTTATCCGTCCGATAAGGAGGTCTCGATGACGAGAGACAGTAGCGTGGAAACGACGCACGTTCGCGGAAATTTGCGTATCCCGGTCCCGTTTCCGCTGTAACCCAGCAGAGAACGACGGTCGAAGAACGGCACTCGACTTTCCTTCGATTTTCCGCTAAACTTTCGATCGCCGATTCGAACCGGTCGGTTCGTTTAACGGTTCGAGATTCTCCTTCGTTTCTTTCTCCTTTCCGTAACGGCGGAGACGTAAATCCAGTCGGGAAAGAGGAAATCGCGATTCACCGAAGGGAGACTGGTCCGAGTTCAAGGTTCTCCGTCTCCGCTTTTATCTCCGTCTTCGACTCGCGACTCCGTCCTCCTCTGGTTTTAATCTTCTCGCAAAGAACGCCGGTTTCCAACGAATTCTTCGTGTATCCCCGGTTCGAATAAGAAGCAAATCGGCGGGCATCCATTTTCTTTGAGGATCGCGGCGATCGCGGCCACGGAATGCCTCCGCGATGGTATTCTCCGCGCGAACGGACCTCCGCGCTGGCTGGCAGTGTGGCTAATTCCCGGCGAGGCAACAAAAATCCCCGGGATCTCGCGATCGCGATGCAGGAAGCTGATAATCTGCCCATCTGGACGNAACAAAAATCCCCGGGATCTCGCGATCGCGATGCAGGAAGCTGATAATCTGCCCATCTGGACGGAGCGCCGCGTCGTATTGTGCTCTTGAACTCGCGGCATCTCGGGCATCGTTCGCTACAGACCTTCTGTTCTCCGCTCTTATCGCTCCGTTGCACTCGTCGGGTTCTCGCGATTTTTATTACCGTCGCGCGGAGGTGGAAGAAATTAATACGAGCCAGCCGGGTGAAAGGTTCGCGAAGCTCGCGAGCGATTTCAGCTCGCGTATCCACGGCAAAATTAAAATCTTCCCTCGTTATCCCGATTCCGCGATAACTGTTCGTCGATTGTCATCGATATCGTCGTAGAGGAAATCGAACCGGACCACGCGCAACTTTGCGGAATCTCTAGTTTCCCGGAATACTCCGGTAGTCCGGAATACGAGATACGAAACGGTACTGGACGAAGCGAGAAACGCTCGGTGAGGAAAGAGGAATCGCGTCCCGCGCTTTCCAGCCGCGCGTTTCTTTCGTGGATAGTCCGGCGGGATTCGCGGACGGGATGGAAGAAGTCGATTGTATATCGCGTTGCTTGGCGGTTGCTCGGCGGTTGCTCGGCGGCGAGCGAGGCCTGGACAGTCGGAGGCCACAGGTAGAGAAGGTAGGAGAGGTAGGCAGAGCGTTGCCGGGCAGCAACCGCGGGACGAGGAAGAAGCGCAGACGGAGGGGACAGAGAGGTAGCACTGATAATTAATAACCCACTTCTTCGGCGAGGTTGCTCGGCCTTTGTGCTCGGACTCGTTCGCGAACCCGGTTCTCCGGCCGAGCGTGCCGGGCATACCACCGGCTCTAACCTTAACTTACACGCTGCACGGGGGCACCGGCGGCCCGGATGACGATTCATTAGCCGAGCAAAACACTAATTGGTTCGCTTCCCCGAAGCTGCACGGTCCGCAAGAAACCAATGGCAACTTTTCGGCCCCTGCCACTTCGTGACCCAGTGAAACCACGCTGGAGGACGGTGGTCCCTGGTGAACGGCCAAGTATATCGTTCCCCTTTTAATCGCTCCGGCCCTCGCCGCAGGATAATGAATTTTAAGACGCGCAACGCGAGATTCGACCGCGTGGGAATCGCTCGGATATACCGATTTCTTTTTCCTCTTCCCGAACTCGAGTAATCGAGTTCCGTAACGGTCCAACAACGTTCTCGCCGGGTCTGATCTCTTTATCGGGGGTTCGTGATGCCTCGGTCGAGAGGAGAAAATCCTCGATTTCTGATCGTCGGGGAAACGCGTAGGATCACCGGTAACCCGTTAAAATTACGGAAGATCGAGATAGAATCGTAGACAAGAAGCTGAAATACCAGACGGCGGAATGGATTCCTGGAAATCTATCGATGGTAGAAAATGACGGGACTGAAAACGCGGAGAACCGTTTTCCTGGAGGATGCGGTATCGCGACAGCGACGCTGTTCGTAAGGTAAGAGGAAACCGCGGCGATCGGTGGATTAAAGCGGACAGAAGCGGAGATGCGTGGTCAGCGAGCGTTCGAGGCAAGGGCCGCGCAGTCGCCACTTTAATTCCCGAAAGTTTATCGCTCGCGAGTGCAATAAAACCCCGATAAAAATGGCGCATCTGGTATTTAACGAGGGTCGGTCCCCGCGTGCGCCGGGATGGAAAGGAGGAAAGCAGGGCCGGAGGGGGAAGAATCGAAGAGAAAAGGAGAAAAGAGAGAAAAGAAAAGTGCCTCTCTGTAAATTGAATGCAAGCGGAACCGGCCCTCCAGGCCACGTCCGACAGTTTCGGCCGGAGAATCGGCACGCACGCGTGTCCGCACGGTAGCCGATTGCATCTTCGCCATCTCCTCCCTTCTCCTTATTCTTCTTCTCCTCCTTCCTCTTCCTCTGCTTCTTCCTCCTGCGATTCTTCTTCTTCGTCTTCTTCTTCTTTTCGTGCCGGTCCGTGAACGGTGGTCGGGTGATGAACGCGGCAGACTGTGCGGCTCGGAGAACGGGTAGGAACGGGCTGGAACGGGCAGGAACGGGGATGAAAGAGGAAGGATGCGGCGCGGAGAGAAGAAGCGCGCGCGGAGGCAGTGGTGGCGGCCGGCGGTCTCCGAAGACCGCCCACTAAATCACCGGACCGAATTCCATTTGGCTTTCGGCCTCCTCTCCGCAGAGTCAACAACGTATTTACCCGTCGATTTGCCTCTTTTGCGGTTAGGCCCCCGCGGTCCGTGGCCTGGCTCCCTCTCTTCGTCATCCTCTGCTGCCCCTCGCTGGGCCTTCTCTCTTTCCTTCTCCCTAATTCTTCTTCCTATCCCTTCCTTTTCCTTCTTTTTCCCTTTCTCCGCTCTCCCTCTTTCTTGCCCCCCTTTTTCTCCCTTCGTTCTCCTTTTCCCTTCTCTCGGTCCTACGTGCCCTATCTTTTTGTCCGGCGGACCCGTTCCGGTCACCGCATGAGGCCGGCGTGCTGCACGTTCCACGGATGTCTCCAGCTCCGGATTATGAATATCGATAATAGCGGCGGCCCGAAGAAAGCCCGGCCCCTCGATGTAAATATCCCCGCGACCTTTCGAGCCCTCGCCACCCGCGCTTTCTTCTCCTCTTCCTCTCCTCCCGACCTCGAGCTACCTTCCGCCTCTTCCTCGCGGCTTTTCTTCCCTCCGCGCCGCCCAGAACTCGCCGACCTTTGCACTCGCCTCGGACGCCGCGTTCCGCTCCGGCGGATCCGTGCTCCGCCTCGTTTTCCTCCTTCCTCGAGAGAAGAGAACGCTTTCCCCATAGCGCCGCGTTCCTTTCCGACTTTATTACGCTCGATTCGTTGATTCGCGAGGCGGCGGGGATCTCGATCGCGATAACCCGACGGACGCTCGATATTTTCTCACGCGGAAAGCGTATACGCGGGCCATAAACGTCCGAAAAAAGCGGTGGCATCCAAAATTGGTCGTAACGGGAGATGGTCGAGGCGCCCGGCTCGCGGAGTTACGCATAATATCCCGAGCAATATCCATACGCGGATCTTCCCCCATATCCTGGCGTTACGCGGAAATATTTTTACGCGCCTCCAGCCTCTACTCGAGGCGAGCCGTCAAACCCACGTAATATCGGCTAATCCCACCTACAGGGGACCAAGGGGAAGCGAAGCCACCCCGGCGAGGAGCAGAGCCAAGGTGAGACGAGCACGGAGGGTCGGGCGAGAAAGATGGCGGCGAAAGAGGGAGCTCGGGGTGTTTGATATGCACGGCAGGGCCGGTCCTCTGCGGTCTTAAGCCCGCAATTCCCGCCAGAAATATGCTGGTCGTCTCTCTTAAGGCTCTCCTTAACGCTCCGACTACGAGGAAATTAACACCCGCGCCGATGTCGACCCCGTTCTTCCGCGTCGATCGCGGCGGAAACTTTCGTCTCGCGGTTCCTAGCGGCGCTCGTCGTCGCAGAGTCCCCGTCGAAACCGGTGATATCGGCGATAAATCGGGGAACGACCGCGGCGGGGTGGACGATAAAGGGTGGCTTATGAACGTCGCCGCGGGTCGTGCGGGATCTCGCGGTGAAGCATTGCCCCGAGGATATTGCTCGCTTTCGTTTCTTCCGTCGGTGCTACCCTGAGTCTCGCAAGAAACCGTCTCTCCACCCTTATCGTTCCTTTTCCTGCGTCTTCGACCTTCGCTGCCCTCTCGTCCACGCTAACGTCTCAGACGTCGCGACGATCGTTTCGGATAAAGAAAGAGAGAGAGTTACGCGGATTCTTTGTCCCCCGAAGGACCGAGAGAAGAGAGAAAGAGGAAGAGCGTGGAACGACCGAAATCTTTGCTCCCAGAGACCGCGCGGCCCGACCGGTAATTACTCGTCGGCGTGGACGAGCGTGTTTAGGGCATCTCTTCCGAGTTTTCGAGGTTTTTAATTAAAGAAAGCCCGGTCGTTAACGAACGCGCAGCCATTCGCTCTTAAAACCGTCGACGAGACCGTTAACTTCTCCCCTTCGGAGGCTGCGCGAGTCGGCTACCAAACGGAACGCTTCCTTCGACGTCTAATTATCTCGACGGCGGTGTCGCGACGCCGATAAGCGGTTCGCCAGTGTTTAGACGCGTTCCTCCGTCTAGGAGCAGCCTGGTTCTTTGTTCGCTCGCGGTTCGTTGGCAGATGTGGCTCGTGCAGCCGGTGCGCGACACACGCGGAACTCATAAAGCCGATGAGACGTCAGGCCGCCCCGGGGACCCCCGATGGAATTTTAATGAGCGGCGTTTCGTCGCCGCTGTCGGATTCCCGGAGTGACGCGTTAATGCCTTCCAAATGTACGCTGCCCACCTTTTTCCTACGCCCCCAAGGCCGCTTCTCCGCGATTCCGCTCCGTGAGGCCGCTTTCCGTGGGCGTGTTGGGCCCTGTCGTGTTCCGTTCCGTTCCGATCCGTTTCGGCCAGGTCGAACCGGCCGCGGAAGGTACAGCTCTTTGAGCCGTGTAGCACGCTCGCAAGCACGTTGTAAAAGGAAGTTGTCCGGTGGTTACGTTTCCCGTAGTTATGAAACTCTCGTAGAATTCCGCGAGTTACGAAATCGTACAATCGAGAGTCCGAGAGGGAGTATTTCCGCGGCGATGTGCGCGTTCTTTGAAGCTCGACGAGCTCGCGGTTCACGCTGGATCTACCCGGAGAAAAAAGCGGCGAGTCTACGCTCCGTTTGTCTTTCGTTTAAACGAAGAATACGCGGTATCGGTGGCAGGGGGGATTTCGAGAGACGGGATTCTTGTTGGCGATAGAAAAAAGAAACGGGGCAACCGGGATGGTTGCACGGGATCGCCGAGTTCCTTTCGCGGGACTCAAAAGGAGGCAACAACCGGATGCGTTAAACGGGGACAATGGGAACGATTTGACGGTGGAAGAAGGCAGGTCGTTGCACTAATTACCAGGATTACCGTGGCTGCAGCCCCGCGGCCGAACGGAACTGAAGGGAACGGAAGGGAACGAAAGGGAACGGAAGGGAAGAGAAACGAAGGGAACGGAAGGGCGATAGCTGGCTGCTCGATTCCCGATCGATCGTGCCGCATCCGTTGATAACGAGCGAAAAGCCGTGGCCCATTTTCGTCCCGCGCCTCGGCTCCCCTGCCAGTTATTAGAAGCGAAATATTTGTAATTACTCGCCGTGGGGAACACTGGGCCCACGAAGCCGGAAACGGATGATGAACCCGGCGGATAAATAGGTCGGGCCAGGAAACGGGGCACGGGGTGGAGGATCGTCGCGCGAATAGCTTTCGACTGTTGGCGTATAATACCGAGGAATGTCGCCTCGCTCTATTTCGTGCCCTAAACGAGACACGCGGCGTCGGAATTGGACCGTGCGCGTGTACGATTATCCCTGGTCGGCCTGGTACAAAAGCGGCCTCCGACGAGAGGATTAATTCTCGTTCAGGAAGCTCCAACCTCCTCGTTAAGAGGGCCAAGGCGGAAAAATAATCGGCACCGGAAAGGGAGGCGTGGTCCTCGAAGACGGTCTGGTAGACGCTCCGTGATCTCTCGTGGTCTGTTCTGCGTAGGGGTATGAAAAGGGAGAGGAGTTGGCTCGTCTCTCGGTCGGGACATCTGCCGGGGAATAAATTTCCCTAGCGCGTGCGGGGGCGAGCCGAGAGAAAGAAGATTTCGCGACGGGGATCGAGGGGATTAAGCGGCTCCTCGGCCGGAATTTTGCCCGGAGATTCGTCTCGCGAGCAACTTTTAATATCTCTCTTCCGACCGCGGATACCGTTTCGCGCGCGTCGTTAACGCCTAATTAATTCCCGCTGCTCCTCGTTGCGTATTCGATGCCGTCGGCCGATACCAAGGCGAACGCGCGCTTATCTCTTCTCTGGACGTATCCATGAACCTATCCATGGACCTATCCATGGACGTATCCACGGACGGATCGGAGACGATAGACAGCTTCCTTCGAGGGTCGAGTCCCTCGTGCTCGTAAACTTTGCCCGTGATCGTAAAGAGTGTGGCGGAATACCGAGCAATGATTTACGCATCCGGTGATAGATCGGCGCGATCGAGTACTTCGACCCGGAGGAGACCCTCGGTGACCAAGGGCTCGTAAGGGACACGCGCGCGGAATCCGATAAAGCAAGCACACCGAGCGACACCTACGTCTGCGGTTGGCCGAAAAAACATCTAATAGACCGGAAGAGAGTACTGGCTGTACACCGGAGGAGAAGGAACATGCTCGAGCAGAGGTAAGCGGGACGCATTCGAGGAAATCGGCCGGCCCGACGCCACGACGCGGAGGGTTAATCTTTGGGCCTGAGCGACCGGCCCGATAAGCATCCCGCAGCGGCCGATTCGAGTCGCCTCCGCGAAGGGAAACGGACCGAATGCCGAGCTAATACGCGCGACAGAGACGGCGCTTGCGAGGCTCGGAATACGCGGACCGAGCACATTTGTCACCGCGCGGAGACGTTGCGGCGAGCTGATATAAATAGGCGCACCGGTGACAAACGACCGGTTCTTACGAGAAAATAAGCAAACACGCCAGCAGCCACGGTGGATTGGGTGTTGTAGGTGTCCCCATCGACGCGGGTCACCGTCTTCTGCCATCGCTGGCGTCGTGGGACAGCGCCGCGCTTTACTCCCGATGCCGGAGAACGGGACCGATCTCGTCCTTGCACGGACGCCACTCGGAAAGGACTCGGTTGGCTAGGGTATTTTTATCGGTCGCGATGTGACGAGCGGAGGAACGAGTTAGGAGAGCGGAGAGCCGCCACGCCGAGATATATCTGTACGGACGCGTCTATATTTACGTGGCAAGCGATCGAGACGAGAGTCAGCGGCGCGCATCATCGCTCGATGAAAAATCCCGTGTTTCCTGATGAAAGACGATATTTATGCGCACCCCGGACGGCCGCCGCGACGACGACGGAGACGCTCGCGCGGACACCGAGGCGATCCTGTTACGCCAGGCTTCCTTACCTCCATTCCTATGGAAGTTTAGAGCTCGCGCTTTAGAACGAAACAGTTGTATGTTTCATTTCATTTCGTTTCGTTTCGTTTAGTATTTGAAGCTCGAATAGGTAAAAGAGAAATTAGGGAAGACGCGAATATATACGCGTTCCGCGAGGAGCGATGATTCACCGTGAAAGGCGGAACGCTTGTCTACAAATTCGCGCGGTTCGGAAGAGAGCGGAATTTCCGCCAAGCACTTTGTCAAGCCGGACGTAGGAACGTTCTGTTGGAACGACGGTGGATTATCGGGGCAACGAGGTGTCCGCGTGGTGGATGGAAATGGCGGGGATCGGTGTCGATTCGATTCGGCGAACGAGCCAGCCATCGGGAAGGGCTTTTATGCCGTTTGGAATGCAACCAATTCCACGGTCAAACGAAGACGAAGAGGGGAACGGCCACGGTGCAAACGAAGCCGGCGAAATTTAATTCCGGCGTCGCCGGTTCGCCGCGCCATTGTTGAATCGCTGCCAGCGCGTAGATCAGGGAAATGTGACGTCCGCTCGCCTCGCCGTGACCTACATGCATTCCGACTTTATTGAGGCATTTCTCTCGGGCCCCGTCGCTGGAAAATTCCCCGTTCGTTTTTCCAACACGGCCACGCGACCTCCTCCGCCCCGTCGACGTCGAACGTCGTCGCGGTCGTCGCGAGCGTCGCGTGGCCCGCTCGCGGGAGGAAAGAAGAAGAGGTGAAAGCAGAGAGGAAAAAGGTCGATGCACCGGGCGCGATCTCTCGGATCGCCGAGGTTCGTTTTCGTGCGCTCGAATTATTTCACCGGGGCCCGTGGTGTACGTCATAAAGAGAGACATAGTGCGGGAGTTAGGGGGAAACGGAGCTGGCGTGGTGTTCGTTTTCGAACTCTGGATCGAGGGATCGAAAGGAGGGAACACGGTTAGCCGGCGAGACGAGTATACGCGACTTCCATGGCTGATTGCGCTGACGAGGATTTATTTTAGCTTCTATGCGACGACGACGACCAAGGGAAAGCGAACCAGCGGTGCAGTTGCCGGTCGAGACCGACTCTAATTTCCAAGTATAAGAACCTCGACGTATCGACGCCTCGCGTATTTCCAGGTTACGATACACGCCGCGTGTAACGTCGCTGGACGTCGGATCGATGGATCGCGCTCGGTGGCGATCCGATAACGGATCGCGTTCCTCCATCGATTTCACCGCCGCGACGACTCCCGCCGACTATAAATAGCCACGATTTTCCGGCTCTTAGCTAGCCATTTCCCGGCATCGTCTTTCGATTAAATTCACCGGCTGGAAGAGACGTTGGCTCGTCGCTTGGAAATCGGCCGTGAGAAGCAGGGAAACGCGAAGGAGCGTCGCGAGCGTTAGGAAGAGGGTGAAAAAAGGAGAGAAAAAAAAAAACTGAGGAGAAAAAAGAGAAAGGAAAACGTGACAGGAGGTCCTGACGCGAGCCGACGAGGAGGAAAACGGAAGCGAAACGTTACATCTGGCCTAAACGCCGTGGACGCTCGTCGGTTTCTATATTTACCGGATTCCCGTCGACGCAAGATTTCTATACCGCCGCGATAAACGCTTGCCCTCGACGACAGATTTACTCCGGCGAAGGGTATTTCCTGATTCCGTCTCTCCTCCTCTCTGCCTATCCCCTTTCTTTCGTTACTGCCAGATCGACCGGCAGAGATTGCTCCGCGAGGGGTAGCGGAGAGGGCTGGCTGCTCCTTGGAGAAATCTTAATTGGACTGCTCTCCGGCCCTCCGAGATGCCTTCGTGATCGAAAGTACCGGCAATCTCCACGATAATCGAGTTGCTTTCGTTAATGAAAATCGGCCGGATTGCACGCTCGGCCGTCCGTGTTGTTCGAATCGCGGCTGTCAGCCGAGCTAATAAGCCGGCTTTTTCATACGGCGCCGGGGTACCGGGGTACCTTGGGGTACCCTGGGGTACCTGGTAGACTCGCGCCGGGTCTTAGTTCGAATTTCGCTGCCGCGGTATTAGACAACCACGTTAATGACATAATGGACAGGTTCGTACGGCGCGAGTTAACGTTCCACCGGTAGTTTCTCCGAACGGTCTACCGATCCCGGCATCTGATCGCTTTTTAACCCCTCCCTTGCCGGCCAATTTATAGCGATTTTTTCCACCACTGCCGAGTCATGGAAATTACCCGATTCCGTTCGTGGAACGTCTCTCCTCGCGCGCGGTTTCATCGAGGTTTCTATCGTCCCGTTCGATCCCGAAGACGGGGAAAGAATCCGCGCGAGGTCGCGAGGAGGAAATTAGCATTAGCCGAAAATCCGAGCGCGCGATTCGCCGGCAGGCGTCTCCTATTCGCTCGCCGGGATATTCTCTATCCGGGGTCCGCGGCACGTGGATACGTTTTGTTTTGGTACAAATAGGAACACGGCGCCTTGGCACCCGGAGCGGATTGGCTTGTCAAGTTGCCAGGGTCCCGCGAATACGGGATGCCCCCGGCTTTAGTCACCGCATTCCTGGAAGCTGTGCCCGCGTACACGCGGCGCGAGCGCGCGAGCGAGCGCCCGATGAATTATTGCGCCGATTTAGAAAGGCTCCGGGGTCCGGCGAGCGCGCCGAGCCGCGCCGTGACGCTTCCTCGGCTCGATCGCGCGCGCGGATGGATCCGCACGAAAGCTCTGCTGCGTCGACGAAAATGCCCAGGCTGTTTCGCGCTGAAATCCCGTCTACAAAGGCGACTTTGTGCTCGAATGTCCGTACCGGTTACTTTGCAGCGGGCCACTCCGAATTCCGCTGCAAATTCCGCCAGGCAAATTTCCCCGGCAACTCCCTCCGCCTTGTAATATTTTATCCTCCGGAGTAGCCGTTTCTTCCTCCTCCGGGCGGTGGTTCCTTGAGAATTTTCCGTACAGAAGCCGGAGGTACGAACGAGAGAGAAAGAGAGAGAGCGAGAGAAGGGGTAGAAGCGATCGTTTTATAGGCTGATTCGATTCAGGATGAACAATCGGCCGGGAGATTGTCGGGATCATGCAAATCCGTTGTTGAACGTCACGCATAATGTCATGATCGCATGTCGCGGCGCGGCCTCATTGAATATTTGATGTCTCGATTCGACGAATCGTTGCGACGATTTCGAATTGTCTACCAGGCCGCGCTCTAATGTCTCAACTATAAGCGATACACGTCTCGATTACCATGTGTAGTACGACAGCGTGACTGGAAATAGGCATCGGGGCTGTGAGAGAAACGTATCCCGCTGGTTGTCGCGATTCGGTGCGGACTAGCCTGAAATTCGAGTGGCGAGCGTGTAAGAAAGCAGCGCGTCGAGCGTGGGACAGGTGGAGCGTCGCTGCGTCGAGGGAAAATCACTGAACAAATCGCCATGCGAATTTTCCCGTCGTTCTATCGATCCTCGCTCGAACGTTCCCAAAGCTCGGTAGGATTCGAGAGAAATCCGGGACAAAAATCGGTTAACCGACGTGGCGATCCGTCCGGAAAGATCGTCGCGGCGAACGGGCGACTTAACCGACTTATAAACATTCGGCATTGTGCCGAGGGAGGATCGATAAATCACGAGGAAATCCGGTGGATTGGGAGCGGAAAAACGGTCGGACTGGCGCGCGGCGCGCGGAAAGTAGCTAAAGCGGTTGATTTACAGCCGGACGCGGATTCAATTTGCCGTGGGTACAGCTCGAAGGTGCCGCTGCGACGATCGCGATCTCCCCTTTCCGGAAGATCTCGGGGAATTAAAGTGAGAGCGTGCTCGCGCGGTTCCGGGGGCTTATCGCGCGACAATCCGACCTCTTCTCGCAACTCCATCGGAAGTTTTTCCGCCGGCGGCGGCCTTCGGAATGGAAATGGACGCGGCGGAGATTTAGCCCCGGCAGGGTAAAGGACGCGGACAGGGAAGGATCGTGACCGGTAGGAAGTGGCCGGCTTCGGAAACTTCGACTAACGTTGATCTACGTGCTGGAAAGATAATGCATAATACATTTCTGAAACGGAGAGAGAGAGAGAGAGAGAGAGAGAGAGAGAGAAAGCGAGCTCGGTGTCGGTGGCACGGGGGTGGCGGTACGGTGTAGTCATAAATTTGCAATAATGCAAATGCCTGGTAGGTCTGGGGAGCGCGCGAGCGCGAGGCCTTCCACTCGGTAGCCTACTTTACGGCGCCATCGCGGCAGACCCGGTAGTCCGTCTAGAATGCAACGAGATACACGCCCGGGAGGAATCCGGGGGAGTCGGTTCGTCCTCTAAATATTACAGCTCTCTCTCGTCGCGAGGCAGCCTCGCTGCCAGCCGGCCGGAATTACTCGCAACCTTTCCGAGCTGCCGGAACGAGCCACGGCTATTATTCACCCATTAAAACGTTACTCCGTCCCGGTATTTCCGCGATAATCGACGTTTCGAGAAGCCCAGAAGCGGAGGACGCAAGGAGTTCCTTCTCGCGAGAAACAAGAGACGAGAGGGTGGTCGGTTGACCGGTTAACGCTCGGAGGACGCGCGAAATAGGCAAGCCTGACCGCGTTATTAGAAATTCCAAAGAACGACCTAAAATCGCGAGGATGACGAGGACGTCTCGACGTCCTTGGTCCTCCGCGAGCTTTAAGACCGTTTGACCAATCCGCGGCTGCGATTACGCGCATCTAGCCAGACAATGGTCAATTTGCCCACCGCTGGCGGCCATATATTTCGCGTCCGGATCGCGCTTACTCGCTTATTATAATTCCGGGATCGATATTCAATCGCGAGACGAGGCCTTTACGATCCATTCGACGAGCGTCTTTACGATCCGGTGCCCTCCCTTTCGTACGATATGCGTCACGGCGCTATCCGCTCGGTTTTCCGGCCGATCCACGCGCCGAGTGACGGATAGCGAGCGCTTCCTCCGCTTTCCTCGCTGAGTTTTCTCGCTGACCCACCGCGATCGCGGTTTAATGGCCGGTCGAGGAAGAGACCAAGGGTGAACGAAGGCGTAGAGAGACAGGCGGAAAGTTTCATTGGGGTCCCGGGATGAGTCACGGCGACGAGCCGAGATTTATGCGCGCGCCTCTCTTCCCGAGTAAACGAATTTCCCTTATTTCTCTTTCCGCGAGAGGGGGACCTCGTCCTCTTCTTCCGCGGCTGCACCGAGGGGGAAGCGCCGCGACGTTAACGTCCACGGGACGTTTGTCTCCGGCGCTCGGCGAAAATCGCGGCGAAATCCGGGACGAGACGGTACGGAATCGGGAACGATAAGGTCGGTTTGCGAGCGAAGGGAGAGGGCCCGGTCCCGGGCTAATTTCGTCCCTTATCGCGGCTAGAATTGATACTCGATTCGCGGGGATTAACCGATCCGACGTCGCCCCGGGCGATTCGCTGGTTCACCGAGAGGGTGGAAGTTTTCGTTTGCGAGGAAAGCCGAGGGACGAAAGCTGCTTTCTCTTATCGCTTTGACATTCGCGTCTCTTCCGCTTGGAGTTTCGCTGTTTAATTTCTCCTAACTTCTTTATTGCGTCCAATAAAGTTACGCGACCCGTGCCGGGAAACAAGGGTCCCTCGTGTCTCCGGCGTTTAACGTTCCTCGCGACTCTCGTCGTCGCTACGCGCGCCTAACTAGACCACCGAACCACGGAAAGTATGGAAACTCTCTCTCTCTCTCTCTCTCTTCTTCGTCCCTCGGTTCGTTTTCTTTCGTCACGCGCGTGGAGCCGGAGGTTGGCGCGAGAGGGAGGAGAGACGAAAGGTTAATCAAGCAGCGAGAAGGTTTACCTTGCCATAAAGGAAGGCGTTAAAGCGAGATCGTGTCGCGCGGGCGAATAGGGGTCTGGTTGGTTCGATCGGCTCTTAAAGAAAAGCAGACCGCGGCCAGATGCCGCTAAATTGGCACTCGAAGCCGTCCCTGGACGGCCGTGGAACGGAAACAGCCGAATTGGGGACAAATTTAATTTGCTCGAGGGTTGAGCCGGGGCACCGGCACCTGTTTTCTTCCACCGCACGTACCCGCTCGTACTTTCCGCGCGACGCGCGCCGTTTCGCCGGATCAAATGGAATATCATATCGCGCAAACTGCCTTTCATCCGGCTGAAACGCTATCGGAAATCATTGTATTCCGCGCGGCACTGCAGCCGGTCGTAATATTTACGGGTGCCGAATGAAATTAAACCGTTCATCGTCTGGCTTCCGCTCTAGAAGATCGTTATCGGGGAGTACCCCGGGAAATTACGTCGAAAATTCGGATAACTTCGCAATCGCTCGAATTTCGAAAGAAAATTCCGGTCGTCCGAAGATTCTTCGAGGAGAGGCTAAACCGCGCTGTAATCGCGCGAAAGGAGTTACGGCGGCTGGGAATCGCATTCGCAAGGGAAGCCGCATCGGTATTCGGTGGTGGCAAAGGGAAGGACGGAATTCCAAAGTGCCTTCCAGCACGAGCTTCCCGTCCGTGTGCCACGTGTCCCAATTCCAGGCCACGTTTCGACCGCGGCGCTCGCGCGGACGCCAACAGACGCCAACAAACGCGTCCAATTGCCCGGGACCCGGTCTCTCCGATACCGATCGATCTTCCTCGATCCGGACCGTGCCCAAAATTTCGACATGCTCCCTCTCCCTTGGCTACCACGCGTCTTCCCGACGCTCCGATTCGTCGCGGCGATAACGGAAGTCAGCGTTTCACCGGGAGGATCTTCGTTACCGCGGCGATTACGCGTAGGAGTAGGGGCCCCGTTAAATCAACCAAGGCCCCGGCGTAGTTAAAATGCCGATGTTAATCGCCCGGAGGCCTCGTTAGCGGCCTTTAGCTCGCGGTCTCTCCCGCTCTCCGCCGCTCTCTCGGCCGGTCGCCGCTACTTTTTGCTCGCGGTGACGCGAGCGTGGAAGCCGGCTCCCCGAGCGGGGCCCGCCTTCCCTTCGAGAAGCGTAATGGAATTTTCGTTATCATTTGTTCCAGACTGGTTAGAAATTACCGCGCAGGTATTTACGGCCTGGCCGAGCAATTGCCTTTGAATTTGTAATGGCCGCGAGCAGCCGGCTCTCGAGTGTACGCCGATAATGCTTCCAGGAAACGCGTCTGCGCTTTCCTTCGCGAAAATTTCCCGTCGGTACTAGCAGCTCCGACCGAAGCGGAGCGAAATTGATTCGTTTGCTCGGAATTGACAGCGGAATCGTTAGATCGTTAGACGTCGTCGGGCTCGCGACGAGTTTCTAATTCCAGGCCTCCTATACCCGAGGGTAGTTACTTTTTTTCCTCTCTCCTACTATCGTAATCCGGCATTATTTATTACGTCACCGCAATTTCGCCTGCGGTATTGTTAGCTTGAATTACGATGCTCCATTCTTCGCGGTCGCGTGTGTCTGTCGTTCCTCCGGCTGTTGTAATCCGCGCGTTCCCGTGAATGGCTCGCTAATCTGTGTTCTTGTAAGCCGCATGAATAATCACGCCCGCGTGCGTTTTTTACAAAACAAAAAAAAACCCCGGCTGCGTTACCGTACCTGCATTTTCCCCGGGTAAATGGCTTTGATTTAGCAATAACGCGCATTGAAACGTCGTCGTAAATAGATTATCATCGGGAATGAGCGTCTATAGGCCTCGAAACGAATAACACGGACGAAATACGTACACGCGTATATTATCCAGATAGGATTTACAACGCCGGTACCATCGATCAAAACAACCGTTTCGTTTTTCTCGTCGTCGCTCGTTTTTCCTTCCTTTTTTCCTTTTTTTTTTTCTGTTTTGTTTTTTTCTGTTTGTTTTTTTTGTTATAATTCCGCGTACGATATCGCCGGAACCGCGATGAAACGCCAGTGGGCCAGACGTGTCTACTTGTTTTCGCCGGTTGTGTATTTAAGCTCGAAAAGGGTCAATAAAATATCGGGCAGCGCTGCTTATACATATGGGCCGCTGGTTCGCAGTTGATAGAATAACAGAAACGCGTGTTTGCTTTCGCAACAGAGTCTACCCAGGACCCCGGGGCCGTGATTTTCCTTGTAATCCGCGAGCGGGCGCAATTGCGAGCGTGTCGGAATGTTCCCTCGGTGACGATCCGTTGTAGCTGCCGATCGGACAACATTTCCCTGGATTCCGAATCGACCACCCCAACCCACGCACGCTGACTCGACAAACAACCTCCCGTAGGAAAAAAAACGGATCGCTCTCAAATTGCTCAAAACAACGCGACCGACGATGGCGGCACGGGCAGGGAGAAAATAAAAATTCCCCTTCCGATACCACGTTTCTCCTTTCTCTTCTCTCCCTCGTCATTTTTATCTAGCCTCCGCCTTTGACGAGGCAATAATTTACCCGTACACGCTCGCAGAATAATCCGTTACATCGATCTTAACGAATCGCGGGACCGTCCGTTCAGCGACAAACAACATTTCCCCTTCGTCCTCTCTCACCCCTCGTCACGACCGCGATAAACGAAGCAACAACCCCCCTCGGAGTACCACCTTGCTAAATCCATTATTCCACCCGCGAGATCCATCTCGTTGACAACGGAGATCCGAACGAAGAAGAGGAGAAAGAAGAGAGACGGGTTCATAGATTTCGTTTCTCGGTTTTTCCACTGATATTTCACGAAGAACCGAAAAGGAAGAAAAAGAGGTGGCGCGCGATTCGCGTTCCCAGGCGGAATTCGCGCGGTTTATCCGAAGCGGAGGCAATTGTCGCGCGGTTGAAAGCGCCTTTTATTGGTGTCTTTGCCGGGTAATTACGCCGGTTCGCTTAGAACAGTGGCTGGGTACCGGAAGCCGAGGGTTCTAGCGGCGCGTTCGCGGCGTATCGCTCGCGATTAGCCGCTTTGGCGGATCCGTGGAGACAGCGGTGGCGCGTTGGCAACGGGCGCGGGCGCGCGCTCGTCTATTAAGCGACATTAGGGCCACGGTAAACCGGTTCCGGTGGTTGGCGAAGGCAGCTTTGTTTACGGGGCCCACCAGGCCCGTTTGTCGTGGCGCTACCGTGCTTGAATTTATATAAATGGGAGCACGCCGGCTCGCCGGCCGAGAGCTCGTTTTTGCCCAACCGCTCGCCACCGGGGGCTTTAATCAAGGATAACAGCTGTAACGGCGTAATCAGCGACGATCGGGAGAAAGAGAGGAAGAACGGGGAACCGGCGCATCGCGGGCACCGCTATTAATATCCATTTGGAAGCCGGCCTTCCCGTTCCACGTTCGGGATCGCTTCGCGGCGGATTCCGCTCGGGTTCCAGGGGTTTCGCGGCCGTCTTTGTCGCGCGACGGCACGCGGCTGAATTCGAACGGGAAGGGTGACTTTCGACGAGAGGAACGCCGCGCAGAGAAAAGGGGTTGCGCGCGAATCGATCCGAAAATACCGAACCGGAAATTGCACTGCCGACTGCGTGTCGACGCGCGCGGATACCTTCGAGCCGATTTCCCCGTGGCCAGTAGCTCTTTGTTTTATTTACTCTCCTCCTTTTTTTCCCCTCCTCTTCGTCTCTTCTCTCCTCTCTCTCCGCGTTCGTTTCGCGGAGGAAAGGCACGGAGATTGGGGAGTGCGGATCGGACCCGGCGAGTCGTGGAATTAAATCGGGAAGAAATGGGATATGGGAGCGGAGGACGGGTTAAAATTCAACGCGGGGATCGAGCGAGCCTTTGCCACGCGAATTTCAAGAGAATCGCGGAATTTTGCAACGGTCTGCCAAGTGGCGGGTCGTCAACCTCCGCGGAGGAGAGACAGCGGACGCGGACGGAATTAGATCATTCCGCTGATGCAATCTTCGCCACGCGTCTTATATTTAGGGATTGTTCGACGGTGGCAACATTGTGCAAAGGCAAACGAGATCGTCACGCGACTCCAGACGACCGGAGGAACCTGTTCGCGTTTGCTCGGCGTTACGTAAAACGAGAGGAGGCCGTCTGCCAAGTGTTGACAGTCGCCGCGGCGTCGGTAGGGAACGCGCTGCCTTCGGGCTTTAATCTTCGCGAGGACGCGCGCTCTCCCTTGGCAGCTCGGCTCGGAGAAAAAGTCGACGCCGAAGCGTCGAAGGTTGTAACCGTTCGTGCCTCTTTCCTTCCCGGATTATGGCATTCTCTCGGCTTTAATTGCCGCTATTCCCCTGGCGGACGCGGACGCGTCGGACACGACGCTCGAGCGTACACGGCTCGAACGGTAATCTGGCGGATGTTACCGGGAACGGGATGAAAAATGTCTTCGGCGTCTGCCTGTGCCGGAATCCGAGGAACGCCGTGGAAGATACAGGGGTTTGGAAATTATTATGTCACGCCATAAACTGCATCCTGCCATCCCATTTCTCAGCTTAATAACCTCTCGGATAAGATTAATTCATTAACAGGTTCCCGCTAATAACGCCGCCTCGTAGCCGCGATTCAGCCGATCGAGGCGGCCAAGATGGGAGCACGGAGTAACAGGGAGCGTCGATGAAACGATCGTTTTTAACGACGTTCCACGGAACAAAGGGACACGCGGAGAATGCCGAGAGAGTCCCCGGAGAACGGACCAGATGCTGCGTTAAAGAGAAATAATCTCGGTTCGTCGAACTCTTCCCTGCGATAGAAAATCGTCGTGGTTGGACTACTGGAAGGAAATTCGGCGTTCGTGAAGCGAAACGATAACTCGTTGTCCCACGATTTCGGGGTTCGACGGTGAATCTCGCGACAAAGCGGGCGGAAACGTAACAGTGGCGTAATTTTTCGGCGCGACGCGTCCTCCGGCGTCGCAGGTTCGCCGCGGGGGTGGCGCGTGGTAACGAACTTTGGGAAACTAGCCGAGATTTGCATAGCATTACTCGGTCGCGGAGGCTGGGCGACGTTCTAACCGCGTTCCCCCGCGTGTGCCTACGTCGCGTCGCCGGCGCTGATTTGCATAAACGCCGAAGAGCGAACGAAAGCGAGCGCGCCGGCATAAACCGCGATTCCTTTTGCCAGCGCCCCGGCTTCCACCCGGTTCGTCCCCCCGTTCCGCCTTTTGTCTACGTCCGCGTTGGAAAACGGCACGCAAACGCGCGCAAAGCCGAGCGCGCGCTCCTCGTCGCTGCCTGCCCACGTAAAACCGGAATCGAGGGCTGGATTTTTCGCTCGACCGAATTTTATCGACCGATCGGCGAAATTGAATGGAATCCGATCGCGAATAGACGCCGCCTACGTCCTAGCCCGTTCTCTAGGAAATAAGGGAGACCAGTCGGCGCGGATAAAGCTGAAAGAAAAAGAGGCCGCTGGGCGAAGAGCGGCTCGATACGCGATTAAACGTAATTAAATTAATTGGGCCAGCGGACAATCAGGCCAATTACCGATACCAATCAACGATCGGGCTACCTACTGCCCGTCCCGGGCTACACCCATGGGGCTTTTTTACTCGGATGACAAACCCCATTAATTACAGGCCCGCGGAGCCGACCCTCGAAAATTAGCACCCTCGTTGGGCCGAGCTGCCAATTTCAGGTGGACTCCACCGAACCGGCTACCGCCGCCGAATTTACCTATCTTCCGCTCAAAATCACTCCTCGGCGAACCACGTTTTTCCAGTCTCGTCGCGATAACTTCCTCCGCGTTCGGATCTCTCGACTCCACGAAATCCGAATCTAATTCCAGCGTCCCAAAGTTCGCCCAATTTACGAGACCGTGTCTCGAGATTCTCCTCGACCCGTCCACAGCCACGGGGATATCGGAATATCCTCTCGGCGACGAGCCTCTTGGCCATATTCCGCTCGGATTAATAAAGCGATAACCCGGCGTTAGAACGCGCAATTATCACCGATCGATCTAATCAATTTCACGGTGCGCCGGTCGCCATTTTTGCCGCGTAGCCTCGCCGGCGATCCGCGCGAACGATCGTCAAATCGCGAACACTTTAGAACCGGTCGTCGATTACTCGGTAATCCGAACGCGGCACCGAAAGGAGGCTTTAACGTTAATCCGTGAAAATTCATAATTGCACGTTGCTCGGTAACACGAGCGCACCACTCGCGGCTGCGTGCCCCGCAACCTGGCCCGGCGATCTATCGATATCTCGCGATTAAACGATTACCGAGATCGATATCTCAATTGCCGGGTAACGATTTCCGTGTTATTACGGCCGTTTCCGCGCGAGGAAACACGTCGGGCCGTGGCAGGCGGAAATTTCACTTGTCAACGATCGAATCGCGCGTGTGTTTGCGCTAGTCGCCGAACGGGCTCCGATTCTCGGGATTAACGGAACGTCCGTGACGTGGTTGCTCCGTGGACGATGATGCGCCTATGCTAATCGCGTCCGTTGCGAAACGCCAATCGTCGGTGATCATCCGGCGTCCAAGTTCACGATTTTTCTCACCCGATACCACGAACCTTTTCCACGACACCGGTCCGCACCTTTTTTCGGGCTGGTTAAGAGCCGCGTAGAACGGGGGTGCGTGGTTGTCAGTTTAATGGGATTAGCGGTGGATTAGTCGGACTGGATTGTTCGCGCCGGATGTTCTTACGTATCACGGGCGTAAAGTCGACGTTTGGTATCGGAGTTAATGGAGCAGAGCACGGAGAAGATCGTTTAGGCGATATTAAAACACTTCTCCGTGTTCTGTCTCGTTTAGCTTAACTCTGACAAACGAAGCGGCTACTTTCTCGCGTTTCGTCCACGCTCTTCGGAAACCACCGCGAACGGACGTTTCGAAATATTTCTAACGATTATTCACGCAAACCGGAAGCAACGTACTCGCGGTGGATCGGTGGTTCTTCGCGGGTTCCGGAAACCGCGAATAACAGCGAGCGTTACGCTTAGTGCAAATATTTATGCGAGTAGGATACGCGAGTGTATCACGGTGTATTATTGCACGCGTTGTTTGTCGTTGGTATTAATCGATCGTAAAGCGAAACACGATTTACTCGCAACGTAACGCGATACGATGTTGCGGTAGCGTGTCTATTGAGGCTCTAGGAATAGGAGAAGGAGAAATTGGACTAATTTTTTCGAACGAAAAACGCGTATTCCCGATGTTATCCTATCCCATCTAACCCCTCGTTGTTCAGTTTCCCTGCTGCGACTTCGAGATTCCGAGCGGATCGAGCTCGAAGACATCAAACGAACATCGAGGGGTTCGAACGCGAGGAACTTTTTAAGTTGCGGCTAATCTCGTTGGCGGATCGTCGCAGCCGGTTATTAGGCATGTGCGTCTCTCACGAAAATCCGCACCCTCGGCGGCGCTAGGCGTCGCGAGGCGGCTAACAGAAAATTATCGCGACCGCGTATCGTTCCCGGAGGGGCCCGGTGGAAACTCACCCCTGGCCGACGTCGCCGCATTATGTATACGAGAGGCCGGCCGTGGCGCACACGAGGGGATTCCTCGCGGTATTCGTTACTAATGGGCGTTCTATTTAGCGGCGCCCCTGGCCCTCCAGGGACGTGTCACGCGTCACTGGGCTCCCGCGGTACTACAATGCCAGTGACGCCGCCGGACGTCAAAGAGTCGGCACAAGTCACGGATCCCGGCTCGTTCCCAACGCTCTATCTCTGATACCGTAGCTTTTCCCCGTCTATACCGCGCGATAGCGAAACTTCTGTCTTTTATGTCCCGTCGCGGATGCGAAACGCGCCACCCGAAACGCGTGGCACGAAATTCATCCCGCCGGAACGACGGAACGAAATGAAACGAGGAAGAAAGCAATCCGTATACTCTCTCTCCGGTATCCTAACGCGAAATCTGTTTGGAAGGACATCTCGAGGCTGGCAAAATAAACGTACGAAGGGGGAAGTGTGGGTGTGCATAGAGGCGACGCCGGACGGCGCGGAGTCGTGACAGAACATTTCCCGATCGCCTGATATTCGGCTCGTCTCGACGTCCGTTAGCGGGTGCAGGCGAGCGTGCACGGCACGGACGCGCGAGATTCCATGGGGCGACACTTTTCCGGAGCCACGTCGAAGGGAGCCGGCGTGCCCCTCGATCAACGTCAATCAGCCGTTAAACAATGACGCGTCGCGCAAAGAGGATTTTATTGTATCGCGGAGAGAGCAAAGTTCCAGGCACAATGCGACGTCCCTCGCCCTCTCGTCTCCACCACCACCGTCTCCGCTCACCCTCCGATACATTCTCCGCCCTGAACCTCGTCTCCCTCTGATTTTTACACTCGTCCCGCCTTTTTGCCCAACTGCATGCGCTTTTTTTTCCCGTTCCTCCTCTTTTCTTCCGCCGTCACACTGACATCGTAACCCGGAAGCGAGACGCGTATTCTTCTCCGCGAGGACGCGAGACAAACAACGAGAAAACGAGCCGAGGACAGAAGGATCTGTGGAATCTCGAATACGTGGAGTCGAGTCGAATCTAATCGAACGTAGCAAGGGCGAGGGGAATATACACACGAGGGATGAGCTCGCGTCGACGAGGGATGCGCACACGCGCGCGTCGTTGGGGTTAAGCGAGATGCCGTAGTTTAAAGGGGGCCAGCGCGTTTGTTAGAACGAAATGGATCTTGATACGGCGACGCGTCGATGCGGCCAACAAAGGAGGAACGGTTGTAAGGGTATTAAAACGCGTTGGAGCACGACACCGGGGCCAGTTGTCCTTCCTTTGCGCCAGGGGGTGAGTTACCGTCGCAATTCGCGCGACCAGACACCGGGATTAAACACGGAGATAAACGCTGTAAGAGAAAAGCGTCGATTCACCTGGATGCCACGGACCTTCGTAAATTCTCCGTTCTAAGGCGGGATTAAACAAACCCGAGCCTTTTACCGGGCAACGCTCGTCGTGGTGGATTATCGAGATCGAAGATCGGCGGACGCGGAATCTCGATCATCGCCGCGATTAAGCCCGCATCCTCGAGCGTCGCTCGAATTCTCGAAATAGCGGAATATCGGGGAAAACGATCGGACCCCGGAATCACGGAAAGACCGAAATTTTCCGACTCGCGGGCAGACCCCGAGCAAGACTCCGATGAACCCTATCTCCCGGATGGCCGGTCTCGGATCCTGCAGCTCCGAGTCCCTGTGCGCTACGTTCACGAGCGGATCGTTAAATTCCTTCGTAGCCAGAGGATAATCACGGCTCGGCTCCGCGTACCTCGTTTATTTCTTGCTCTCGATCATTGCCGCTCGATGTGGCCTGGGCTCGAAAGAAGCACGACAAACATTTTTATTAATCCGTCCGTGCCGGCATCCCATTACCGGTGCTCATACATATGAATAACTCGCCGGCGAAACAATGTATCGCCGGAGAAAAACGACGGAAACGAGGGACCGCGAGAACGGGACGGGAGAGACCGGCCGGCGCTGGAAACGGAGAAAGAGGACGAAAGAGGATGAAAAAGGAGCACGCGGAATCGTCTATCAAGCGTTTTCAGGATCTTATCGGAACCGTGCCTTAAGCATACAATATGATACTAAGGCTATCCTCTGCTTCGCGACTTCCCTCTCCTGCTTCTCTCTGCTTCACCGGGGTTACAGGCCGAGCATTCATCGAGTGACACGAGCGCGTAGGTACACAGAGAACCGAAGCCGCGCTCTAAAGTGAGTCACCAAATTCGCGTGGGCAAAGGCAGCTGGCAAGTTCGAGAACGAGTATCCGTCTTGCTCTTTATCTACTGCCTTCAGGGCCAGTCTGACAATGCTCGGAACACCGGATACATATGTATGTCCGGGGGAGGAGGAGGAGGACGGAGAAGTCGCGGGCCTATGTTGGTTGGCCGGCAACGAAGATGGATAAGCGGGGACCAAGCAGCCGGACGGATCGTTCGATCGCTAAACCAGCTGAAATTCGACCGAAACTTACTCACCGAGAGACAGCCGAAGGGAGATAGAGAGAGAGAAAGAGAGCCGGAGATCGTTAGGAGATCGGAGAGATCTGCCTTTGGTTCGGGGATACTGGTTCGGAGAGAGAGGTAGAGGAGGAGTCGCGTGGGTGGCGAGATGGTAAGAGAAGTTCGGTACCTCGGCCCGTGTTTAAGGCGAACGGTGTCGGGATTAATGGCGTGTAAGTGGAGCGGATAGTGGATCTCGCGGTTTATCCGGATCGAGATTTCCTTGCGGTTTAGATCCGTTCCGATACGGCGTTTAACGCGTCGTGGAATCTCGGCAGATTTGTCAACCTATATCCACGGTCTCGTTGATATCGGGGATAGTTTCCTCGAGACGGGGTCGTTAATCATCGTCGATCACGCGCGGTGAATTCTCGCGGACGATTAGCAGACTCTCGATGGCCGTTTGACGAGGGAACCTAAGGAACTGGAAGGCTCGACGTTTCGCGTTTACCGCGCGTCGTGTTGCGGCTACCGGTGGTCTGGATCTAGCTCGGTCGTAATACGCGAACGAACGAACGACGAACGAACGAACGGGAGAAGAAAAGGGAAGAAACGCCGCGAGGCTTGGCTCGTACGGAGCGTATACGCGTATGTAAGAGGAAGGTATGAAAGAGGAAGGAGACGAGGGAACGCGGAACGGGTCGAGAGCGTGTTTCGTGGGACGGTAGCGAGTAGTCGTCGTGAAATCGATTTCGTGTACAATGCCGTTTCATCGGTGATGTAATAAGACGCCGGTGTACGCGGCGCGATATCGCGGTCTCTCGATCCGGCCGATTGTAAATAGCGTCGGTGGCTCGGAGAGGAGCACGCACGACGCTCGAAAGTATTACTCGGCAGCTCGTCAAGACGGTGTGTCTCTCCGGCTACTGGGAGTGGTAATCTCCTGTTCCTCGTATTTACACGTATCCTTCTGCCAGCCGGGGATTTACCGAATGCGACGTTTTCCGTGTACAGCTAAGCCGAAGATCGCGTCGAGCGTTTCTCGCTCGGCGATGGTAGCCGCCGGTGGGACTCGTTTCCAACGGGACCAGTTTGTAACGCGATGAAACGGTTCGCCGCGGCGAAGATTACGAGGATCGCGCGCGGAGATGATTGGACGTGTCTGTATCGTTACGGAACCGCGAAGATTTATAGAATTCGTCGACGAGTATCTTCATCGCGTCGCGCGTGACAAGCCTGAGACGGCGAATTTCGCGCGGTGGAATGTGTCAATTACGGGAACCGCGCGTTTTGCAATTCGATCGATCGAATTCTTGTCGAACGCACGAGAGAAATCGCAAACGATCGATCGATTAAGATTCGTTTCGCGTGTCGGATTCGACGAGGCGCCGAGAGGTATCCGGAGGAAAGTTTTCGAGAGCAGTGGAGGAGAGGACGTTGCCGGAACGGGAGCAGACCGGTCCAGAAGCAACGTGGAAGAATGGCTACTCGATCGAGTAGCTGCTCGGAGTAGTTCGGCCATAGATACCAAGTGGCAATCCGGAAGAGCGGCGTCGAATGGGTTACGGCATGCTAACGCACAGTAGCGCAGCGATATCCAGCATGAAACGGTGGAACTTGGAAATTGTGTCTCGACTCGGACGAGACGCCGTTCTCTATAGATACGAAATATACGTCCGGAAGGTTGGCGCCGTATGGGTTACGGTACATTCGCTCGTAATGCCAACTTGTCGCACTTGCCGACCATTCAGCGGTCTTAACGGAATTCCCGCGTTAATATTTCACTCGCGTGCCGCATTCTTTTACACCGCCAGGATCGTTTCCGAGCCGTTACTTATAATCCTCTCGTGATATTTTCGTTCGGAGATATATAGATCGCGGACGTGTCTCTCTCGAGCTGCCAATCGAAAACAGCTGCGGTCCGCGATCGCTTCATCCGTGTCGTCGTATCGATTTTTAATAAGCGATTTTTTCGGAAACTGGACCGATTTCAACCTCGCATCGACGACCTACGAAATGGAAAACGCGTGAAAAGGGAGGGAAGATGGACAGGTGCACTGGAAGACGTCTGGCCAGGTCGGTCGCCTGGCGTCGGATCCGCGTTTGGAACGGAGCGAAATCGCGGCGAGACGGCGACGCGTATCGAATGGCTGGAAAATAACGCGGCGTGCTCACGCTCCGACACACGGTTTTTCCGCTCGCTCCCTCTCGGAGGACGTTAACGGGCCACGAAGATTATGGGTTATCGGCATTGTTTGTCATGCGTTACGACAGCGGGCGGGCGGAATCGCCGGGGAGAACGACGCCGCTGGAATGTTGGTTCACTTTCATCGTCTCGACGGGATTTTACACCTCCTCGAGCGGCTGGCAGCCACGGATCGGCATCGCGCTCTCTCGGCGTGTCGCGCCGCGAGCTGTGTGCGCGCACGCGGCGCCTCGGGAACGCGTGTAAACCGCGTCGAGGAGGAAAGAAACCAGCCCGCGCCTTGTTACCGCCGAGGGATCAATTAGAATGCGCTCAGCCGAACCCAAAGCCAAAGGCAGCAGGAACGAATGCTTTCGATGGTAATTCCGATCGCGCGTTGTCGCTTTGCGAACAAGCATTCCCCGCTTCTTCGTTTTTCGGCCAAGCTGCCCGTGGGTAAACCTCGAGGAAATTGCTCTCGTTCCAGTTCAGTCCGGACGGAGACGAATAGACACGCACGGCTGATTTGCATACCCAAATCTGCGGCGAGATCGCGAAACGCGAAGTCAACACCATCTACGTTGGCCAAAATTCCTCGCACTCGCGGAAGACGCGAAATTCCGTGGATTACAGCTTTATCTACGGTTAAATTAATTTCCAACCGGAACGTTAACGTCGAAGACGAAACGACGCTGGACGTAAAAGGGAAACTGGTTTCGAAATACCAGGGTTCTTCGCGAACCGATCTATCGTACTATCGCGGCCGTACAGCCGATCGGAGGGAAAGGAAGGAGAGAAAAAAAGTGCGCACGTTGAGAATATTAACATCGGCGGTAATTGCATAAGCAACGCGGAGTACTAATTATCCCCTACATCGATAACTCTGCCAACCAGCCAATCCTCTAATTATTTCTATCAACGCGTATCACCGACTCCCACTCGGCTGGTCCCGTCGGCCGATCCGAGTGATTTATCGTCGGATCAAAAGGAACGAAACGGTGGAAGGATAAAAGTCGAAAGGGGAGGCTGGTAGGAAATTCCGCGAACGCTGGTGCAAGGGAAAACGCGACTGGAGGCCGGACAGACAGGACTGGAATCGTCCGTCATCCCGTATCGCCGGGGCTTTCTCGCGTTACCATGTCACGCGTGTCTACTCCAACGCCCGGAGACAAGAAAACCCGTGACAAGAACACGGAACGTGACCGCGCAACAAAAATCCGCGAGACACCCTGTCGGCGAAAGAAACGAACTGGACCAGACGCGCGGCCCTTAATGACGATTCGACATGCCAATAAGTGGATGACGCGGAATACGTAGCGGAGGCCCCGCGAAAGCGTAACCTTCACGCCGCGTTATTATAATTTACACCCGTGTCCATGGGGAACGAGCGTCGCATCGGGAATTGCCGGCGAACCACGCAGAGATCCGGGCTTTAGATTGTTCGGTAGAGAGAGCGGTTCGCGTGGCTCCGGCTTTAAACCGAGCACCACCGATGGAATTAACACGTTGCGTACGGCTTATGAGATATCTCGTTTCGTTAAGATCGAACGTGATACGAAGCAACGAGTCCAGTGGCTTTACAAAAGCGAGCGGAAAAACCCACCGTTCGCGCGGTGCATGTCGAAACAAGAAGACTCGGACGGAATCGTTGGCAGATTTATACGCGGATCGCGGTGGATAATTCTATTTAGATACTTTCAGGGAAATTCCTACTCGGGAGAAGTACTTGCGATGTTTCGCGAAACGTACGATAACGAGGCGGGAAAAATCGGACAGGAGTTTTTAAGGGGTCTTTGCAAAGAGGAAAGTTCATTTTATAAGTTCACCTCGAAACGAGTCGCGATAAAAATTTTCCACGATTCGTAAAGTCTTCCGAACTCGAGAAATTTTTTAAACAGGAGAGTATAGAAAAAATTAGGTCGAGAGATGTAAAAGTAGGAGTTTCACCCTCTAAAATCGGATCAAGTTATACGATTTCCGTTAACAAAGTTGCAGACACTCGAATGTCGTCACTTTCCAGGGCAGAACTTTAATTCCGAAGATATAGGAACTCGATCGGGAGAAAATATGGCGTCTATTCTGGGTCTGTAGCGATCGCGGCGCAAATACCGATAAAAGTTTCGCGCGAGAAGTGGCTAATTGCCGATCTTAATTAAAACTGCCCGGTCCCAGTTTCGGTCGCGACCAGTTTCCACTTACCTCGCGACACGGACAATAAAACCCAGCGGAAAGGAACGAATCATTGGATGGACGATAAGGATTGGTGCGGTGGTCGATCGAGATATCACGGTGGATTGTCGAGCCGTGTCTCGAGCGGTCGCATAAAATTCACGCTCGAAACGACTCGACTTTTCGTCGATTCGAAACCAGTCCGCGCAGCTGGTTGATCAACCGGACGTTTCGTTTTAGACCAGGTGAGCCGTCTGGAGAAACGAAACGAGCCTATTCCGCGAGACACGCGGCAGAGGATCCGACGCGGCCCGACGCGGCACGTAATCACGGGTATTTAGAAAATCCGACCGCTTAATGCCGATGGCGCGTGGAAACTACGGCGGTACATTCTTGGTCAGCGGTTGCCAACGCCCGGAATGCGAGGAAAAAGAATTTTACCCGGCCGGAAGATCCTCCGGTTTCGAGCAACTCTCCGCGTTTCGTGTTCCACCGTTTCCATCGAAATTCCTCTCGCGAAGCGAATTTCGCGGGACCCAATTTTCGCACGGCCCTGGACAGCCGGTTTGCTCGCGACACTCGGAGTGCTCGAAATAATCCGTCTTCGCGAGAAACTTCGCGACAAACTTTGCGAGAGTAGAAGCGGGAAACGGTGGAAGACTGGAGGGATGGAAAAATGGAAGAGACGAGAAGGAGAAGCAGGAAGAGGAAGCATTGGGAACCTCTGTCGGTAGGGTGTAATCGAGACACGGGTGCCGGTAGACGCATATCAATGAGTATTCGACATACCGAAGTGTCCGGCGTGGCGATCGCGCGAATAGCAAAAGCGGCATCGGCGGCTCATCTCTCGCGACGCCGCGGCCGAAGAGGAGGGAGAAGTAACCGTTCCTCTGTCGAGCTATTTTTATGGCACTTAGACTTTCCTCCGGCAAGCGGCAACATGCTGGAGCACTTGAAGAACACTTGTGCGCATTCCGTTACGTTTACGCAACGGCGTCGGTCCGAACAGCGCGCCGCTGTGAGCAGAGGATCGGCCGCAGGTTCCGCGAACCAAGATCAAGTGGTGGGCTTTTTAATTTTCTAGTAGGCGCGGCTTTCCACTCCAGGGCCAGTCTCGGGCCCCTTTTTTCGACGCTCCGGCGTAATAGTTCTCCGGCGGAGATCCTTCGGAGAGAAGCCTCACCGCCGCGCCGTGAGAAACTCGCTCCCTCTCTTCCCTTTCCCTCCCTTTCCTTCCTTTTCTCTCCCTTTCCTTCCTTTTTCCACCTTCCAGCCCCCCTCTTTTCTTTTCACCGTGTTTTCTGCCTACGAACCCACCTATCAGGCCACGACCGATGAGTCACACGGCCCGACGCTCTTTTCCACCGTGGAATTTAAATGAAATATCGCGCCACGAGATTCCGGAGATGGTCCAGCTTTTTAACGCGCTTTATACGATGCCAGGATTCGGCCCGGCCAGACCACTCCCTCTCGCAGCCGTCGCTTTTAACCGATATAAATTTCCCGGCTACCGTCCGCTCCGCGTTCGGAATTATTTATTCGCTTACCTCCCCGTTTACCGATTCCCTTTGCTCCTCCTCGCATCGAAACTCGAGCGGCGCCACGCGATCTTCTCGATATTCCGCGGGCGCAACCTCCTCCGATCGAGAGCTGTCATCGACAGATCGCGCTTGCACCAGAGACGATGTCGTGTCCTTATCTACCGGAGAGCCGGGTTATCGCGCGAAGCCGAGCCACGAATTCGAGATGGAGCGATCTCGTTGTCTAAGAGGCTCATTCATAAAAACCGCTGTCAGTGATTCACGGAAATTTGTCTGGTCGAGCGGAAGCGACGCGTGAACGCGTTGTCCGCAATCCCAAGCGATAGCTGCTGAGGTTATCGCGTGAACTCTAGCCGTTAGTGTCTTCGTAGACGCTCGCTCGTGGAACATCTCCGATTATCGGGGAAAATAGCGAGCGTTTGGAAAGGCGGCGTGCTCGTAGAAAGAAGCGTCGGAGAAGCGATCGCGTCTCGGCGAAATCCCACGCCGTTGCTCAGACAACGACGCGCTAATGGTTATCAAGGGAAAGCTCCGCGTGGAACGGAGAGAAGGGAAAAATGGCAGGTTATAGGTAGGAAAGGCAGGAAGCTGTGCTCGCAGCTAGGCTGGCAAAAGCCGTGGAAAAGCTGTACGCGTGACTGGTATCGACATTTCGAAATTGCTACGTTCGACGTCCATTGTCGCGAGTCTATCGGCGTGGCGTACATAGTTGCCGTTGGCGTGAAAAGTCGAGGAATATTCCCTGGGACCGACTCTCGGACTCGCAGCAGGACAAACCTTTCGTCTTCGTTTTCGTTCACGCGATCTTCCGTGGAAACGCGGAATTGAAGTGGAGCGTCTGTGTCGCGACGGAGAATAGCGGAGGAAGAGAGAGAGAGGGAGAGAGAGAGTCTTTCGCTGGAAATTATCGGCGATACGTCGATAAAATGCATTTGCGGCAGCCATTGTGTCTCTCGTGAGAGACCGTGACAGACGGCATTTCGTGTTCGATAGATCGTCGACTGAATCGCCTCTCTTTCTCCTCGTCGTCCTTCTCGTCCTCGTCGTCGACGTCGTCGTCGGTTTGATTGAGCCGCGTTGCGTGCTCCTCCGATAGGTATGAAACTGTATTTACTTAGATTTATGTGGCACGCGGCTATGTAACAAATCGTGTTCCGCGAAGCGATTACCGAAGGAAATGCAATTTTCTTTCCCCGTGCTTCGTTGAAATATGGAGTTCGCGCTTGCTACGGACGAGCCTCGGCGCCGTCGTCCTTTGCCAACGTGTTCATCCAACTTGCCGGATCGTGGAATTATTCGAAAACCGATATTCGGTTAACCCTTCGTCGCATACCACGCTGGAAGAGAGAGAGAAAAGGGTACGGGATAAATTTGGCAGTTTCACGGGAGATCGTTGGGAAAAAGTGCACTCCGACCGTAACGAATCGAAGAGGCGGAGGAGGGTAATTTCGAGGAATGGCGTATTCGACGAAGGTTCCTTGGTTGCGGGTCTGTTGCCGCGTTTTCGAGGCGTTTTACGCGAGCACGTCCGTAATTCCGGGAACGATGGCATCGAGGTAAAAGGTTTCGAACTAATTCGCGGCCCGTATTAAGTGCACGCATCGCGCGGTCGGAACGGTTACTCGATATCGCGGAATCGGAACTCGGTAATGGAGAAACGTGATGGTCGCCGTGGAACTTTGCGACGATTACTAGCCAGAAATGTGCGAGTCCACCGCACACGATCGATGCTGACTCACTGCACCAGTGAAAGCAGCGTTCTTTCCCGCGTCTCTTTGGGCATTAGACGCGTATCGCGTTACTCGTCGCTCCGACGGGGTTTCTTATTTAGGAAAGACTTTCGCCCAGAGGACCGCGAACATTAGCCGAACCTTCGGTTCATAATTACGATCCTGTTACGTGGAAATTTAACACCGAGACTCGGCCGGAGGAGCACGGAGACGCGCCGAGGCCGTAGAGCTTCTATTTATGAGCCGCGTTTATTAGTTTACGGCCTGAAATGTTCGACGAAGAATTTATACGATATTTCGTCTAATCGATGTCTCGACGCGCTTTCGAGGGAACGCTATCCGTTTGCTCGGCTCCTAATTACTTACCTCGAGACACGGTGGTCATGTCGGGTTCATTCCTCGTGTTTGTAGACCTAAGCCGTGCTTATTCCAGGCCTACCACGGTCCAGCGTCTATTTATTCTAACATAAGGCGAGGCTAATCCGTATTTATGCCGGTTCAAATCTGGACTCAGCACGCGCCAAATCCGACTGTTTTCCTTCCTTCGAACCGCGGATACTTTGAGTCGGGAATTATAATTCTGTCTTGGGATTGTCTCGCGTTCGAGATCGAAAGAAGGAAAAATAAAAATAAAATAACTGCGTTAAATCGAGCACCTATAAATTCGGTCTCGCGAATAGAAGGGAGAGGAGAAGAAAGGAGGCGAGATCAAAATGACTGAACAACAGCTCGAGGTATACAAGAATATTTTATTCGTCGAAAGTAACAAATATACAATTCTTCCAAATAAACTTGCGTCGATTTAAAAATCATCGGATTTTTACTGCGAGTCGGGGTCGTTTTCAACGCGATCGAACTTCCGCCCCGATGGTACACGCGCGTGCGTGTTATACCTTCGTCCTGTTGTTCGCGTGGTCGAGGGTAACGGGGGGTGTGTACGGGGCAGTGTATTGTCGACGTGCACGAAAGAAACCACAGGCGCATATTTTTTTATTTTCTTTTTTTTAACAAACATCTGAATACAAACGTCAACGGAAACGGGTTCGTGAGTTTCGAAACCGAGAGTGAGAATTTTGGCACGATCGTCCTCTTCCAGGAAACCGGTGGCCACTCGCGTGTGTGCTCGTGCATCCGTATATATAACAAATCGATAAAAACGCGTTCCTTTACTCTTTTTTTACCTTTTTTTTTTTCGCTCGTCTTTTTCGTTTTCTCCATTTATACTCCCTTCGCTTCACCTATCGCGTCGGAACGATTTCGTTTTCTCGTTCATTTCGTCGTTCGTTCCTTGCTCGATGTTCTCTATCTATCTAACTAACTATATATATATATTTATATTTATATATATAAACATCCGTCTAAATGGATATATCCATTTGCATCTGTTCGCCAGTCCTTAGCGCGTATGTACACATATATAACCATCTAAATGCACAGTCTCTAGTTTACTTCGTTTCACGATTATTACAATACGATCCTCGTACAGGTCCGACGATGTCGCCTCGAACAACGTTCATCTTACAAAAAAAAACGAAAGTCTGTATGTACAAAGAGGGGCAGCAGGCAGCGGGAGAGGCACGCGTGTCCCGCGCAAAATTAAGGCAGTGTTTCGATGAGTTCGTTCGGAGAAGCGGCTCTCCTCCGCGGCGGAACAACCTTCGATTCACCACTTTTCTCGTTCACTCGTTCAGTCGTTCGCGGAGTTTCACTCACCACAGGAAACGTCACGATGAGTCCGCGGGTCGTTCAGAGCCACGGGCCCAACTGGGCCTCGAGGATCGTGGCCGCGTCGGTTCTGCCCATCACTCGGAGATGGTTCAGGAGGTCGGTCACCGCGGTCGGCTCGTGGTGTTTCGCTTCCCACAGATCCAGGATGTGCTCCGTGGGACTGGACTTGGTCGCGAAGTAGTTGATGTACCTGCAAGCCGAGGAGAATGCCGCGTGTTTCACGTGGTGGAGAAAAAAATGTTACGCCGGTGGAGGAATACGCGTCGGAAATTCGTTCGTTGGACTATACCTGCGAGGTATACGCGAGCGATTGTTAGACCGGAAACGATAATTTACAGTTGAGCGAAACGGGAGCGAGGAATCGACGGCTGTCAAGAACGATCGACTCCCGAGAGAAGCGAATCCTCGGAGGCGGTACCCCTTGGACGCGGTTGGCAAAGAAAGCACACGTGTCCCCGGGGGACACGAGGCCCGATGCCGGTTAGCGGAATAAACAGGTAGCCGAGAGAACGCGGAAATATCGAAAGATCGCTAACCTGTCGACTTGAAGCCTCTGCGCGAGCATCCTCCAGTCGTTGCCGAGAGCGTTCGGCGGGTCGAGGCATTGGCAGAGCTGCTTCCTCAGGGACCTGGTGAACCGAAACGGTCTGAGGGTGGTGGAGTCGGTGGTGGCGTTATTAGCATGCCCGCTGCTGACCACCGTCACCTCTCTCAGCGGTCTGGTCACGCTTCCGGACGAGATCAATTGCTTCGCGCCGTCGTACACGATCCTGAACACCTGCCTGGTCTCCGAGTTCCCCTGCGACACCTGAAGCTTGTAGCTTCTGCTGCTCGTAGGTCCGAACGCGGTGTCCAAACCGAAGGTGACGTGCTTCGTGTTCTCCAGACAGTTCCACACGTCCCTGAACGAGATCTCCTGCCGCTCCGTCGGCGACTTGCTCTGCCACTCGTTCCCGACCTCCTCCAGGCTCACGCACAGCGACTCGCCGTTGTCTTGGAACAACAACGTCCTCGGCTTATCCAGCAGGTAACCCCTGATCTGAGACTCTCTGTCGACGATCGCTTTCATCGCGGCCTTGGTGTCCTCCACGGCGTAGACCCTGACGCAACACTGGCCGGCTTGGCTGGCGAACAACGCCAGCCGCAGTCTCTTGGTGGCGATCACGTTCTCGCAACTCTGGCCAGCCAGAACGTAACCTCTCAGCTGCTCCGTCACGATGAACGCCTCCGCGTGGTCGAGCTGCGTGAACAGTGGCGTGTTGATGGTCTCGTTGCCCAACGTCAACACCCTGGTCCACGTGATCGATTGATGGTCCTTGGAGGAGGCGATCGCCGTGCCGTCCTCGACGCTCAGGCCGTCGCAGGCCCAGACGCTGAGCTCCCACGTGGCAGGGTGAAGCATCGCGCAGTGCTCGAATTGCAGGATCACAGGCTTGTTGAAGGTGGCCGAGGAGGGGCCGCACGTCACCACCGCGGACAGTTGCGTGATGCCGTCTGCGGGAATAACACAGGGATGTCTGGCTATCGCCTGGATTCGCTCGATCAGCGACGAACGTCTGAATCCTATCCTCTCGATAATCCGTAACGATGGTTGGCCCGCGGAATCGGAGGATAGGTCCGGAGCGTCTCTTAGGCGTTGATTACGCGCGTTACGGTCAGGCGGTAACGCGCGTGGAATATTACGCTCGGTAGCATCCTCGCCTCAAAGACACCCGCAGACCACTCCATCGAGACCGTCCGCCGCGTCAATTGAATCGCAATCGAGCCGGATCGATGAGGCGTTCGTTGCAGCGGAACCGTCACGGGCAGCGCACGGCAATTAATAATGCACGCACCACTTACCGGGTAATCGAGGCCTAAAGCGATCCTCGTTCAGCACCGCCAGGTAGAGTTCCTCCCTGAGTGGCTTCGGCACGGCTCCCTCGGGCACCGACATCGATATGCCCGCATCCGGAAGCACCAGCAGCGCGCCGCGCGTGTTCACCGCCGCCCCGGCCACGTTTCCGGTCTCGAGCTTCGGCAGCCGGACGCTCTCCGAGGCGACGTTGTACGTCGAGTCGGAGGACGGGTACGAGCTAGTGACGCTGTTCTCGCAATCGGAATGGATCTGCTTGTCGCTGCAGGATTCCTGCGTCGAGGTGCTTGGCGTCGGGGACATTGGCGAAGGCTGCGGCGCGATCGAGAGGTGGGGCACGTCGTAATGGTGCTCGGAGAGGGATCTCGACATCGACAGCTTCGGGTCGAAAGGATACTCGTAGCAGGCCGGCACGCTCGTCGCCGTTACGTCCGGCTGAAGGCTCAGCTTCTTGTCCTGGTCCGGGAAGAACTCCGGCTGGAATTCTGAAACGCACACCGCCGAGCCACGGCTCGTGGGTATCTCTGCGCGCTGCGGACAGACGCCGCTGTGATACTATTCCGATTTCAGGGCAAACCACGTCCGCCACTTTCATCGGATTTCAAAGACCCAAGTCGATCGAACGATTTCGCAGCGATTCGACGAGACCGATCGGCAGACTTCGACGAGTCTCGTCGATCGAGGCTCGTCCCTGCAAGCGTGTAATCCATAGTTAGTTGCCTTTGTCGAATCGTCGACTCTGGAGCCCACGTGTCATCGAGTTCTCCAAAGATCGCGATCCTCTCGCTACCGTCTGCGCGCTGTGCCAGTAGCAAGATACAGCGCGCGGAATCGACTCGCGCATCGGATTATCGAAGGAACGATAGAGCCGGGGAATTTTCTGGATGAAAGTGGCGAACACGTGGCGTCGATCAAACTTCGAAATAGTATCAATTTCGATATTTTCGAGTAAGAGCGATCGAAGGACCGAGGACGGGTCCGATTTGCTCGAAAGTCGACCGGAACGCGAAGCGTAATTCACGCTTAACCACGGAACGTCGTGTTTCGCTCCTTCGTTCGCGGATTGCCAACGCGGCGGTTGTTTTTTTCCTCATCTGTGAAATGCTTACCGTTACGGGCCATGGAGTAAAGGGAATGGTCCCGACCTTTGCGCCTCAGAAGCTTCGCCAAGAAAAATGCCAGGCCGCCGATTACCACACACGCGACAGTCAAGCCAACGTACAGAGCCACGTCCATCTGCCGGTTTGCTGCGAACATCAAACGACGTGTTTCTTTCTTATTCCTGCCTCGCGAACCGGTCACAGAGACGCGTAGCTACGGCATGATGCTACAGGAATCGCAGAATGTTAATTACTTTATTATCGAAACCGATTTCTCTCGCGTTTTCTCTACGTTCCGCTTCTCCGCCGACTCGAGCCGCGTTCTCCGGTCGAATACACCATCCGCGGATTTCTTTCCTCTCGAGAAGTCGAAGGATCGTCGCGCCGCGCGAGTCGCGTCGATACCGCTAATTAGCGTCTAATTATATCGTAGGTTGTTGGACCACTGGCGAATCGAGAACCCGAAGGTTTCCTGGAACGCGAGGGAAGGCGATATCGCGCGAAATGGTCGGACAAGACCACTCGGCTGTCCGGCTGGATGGGTTCCTTTTCGCCGAACACGCAACAGAAGCGAGAAAGCTCGGCCGCTAATTCGAGACTTTGTTACGGCATGGCGTTAAGCCGCGCGTCGAAAGATTATCGCCCGGCTGGAGATTACAGTAACCAGCGGGCGTTAATTCCTCGTTTTAAGGGGCCACTCCGCGATACGATCTCGCAGCCGTTTAAGACGTACCGTGCAAATGGCGCCGGTAATTCTCGCGTATCCGCGAAGCGTGCTCATCGCGGACGAGCAGACCGACCACCATTCATGAATAATTTACGCGGCAACTTTTATACGCTCTTCTTCTTTCTCCACCCTTCTCCCTCCTCCTGTTCGTTCTTTTTTTTTTCTTTCTCCTCGACGAAACGTGTTCGCGTGGACCATGGGTGCCCATTCCACGGAGGGGAGGCGAAGAGAAGCGGCGGGACAAGAAGACGAGTTTTTAAACGTTTCCCGCGTACCGCTAAATATTACGAGCATCGTCTAAGGAAAGTTTTAAGCTCGGTTCCTCTCCATTTACGCCAGGGGACACGCTCGTTTCCACTCGTCCCCTGCGCCGCTCGTTTTATCGCTTTACAGCGTGGCGCGTTTATTCCGCGCTTTCGGCGATAAACATTCGGATCATTATTATCGTGGCCGTTAAACGGGCCGTAATAAAAACCGGCGTGGCGAGCGCGCAGCTCGAACGGAATAATAATTTTAAGTGGTCGCGTCGCTCGACAGACAGCGAACACGATGGCAACAAAGACGACGTGGGACGCGATTAAAACCGCGAAAAACAGCGGCGAACAGCGACGCGGCGCACGGGGGTGGGACGAGATTGCGTCATCGCAAGCGATATCCCCCTGCCCGCGTGAAATCGGGATTGAATTACGCTGTATGCAAAGTTTCACCGAGATTCGAGCGGCGTTTTATGAATTATGTAACGGCGAATTCATCGGTGCTTCTTGTCGCGGCGCGTCGCTTGTAAATGCTCGATCCGCCGCGCGACGTGGCGTCGTAAATCGCGAAAGTTCGCGGATATCAATTTACCGAACGGGATGGAAACCTCGTGATCGTTCCTACGAGTTTTCTCCCGCTAAATGCCGATCGCTGTACCGTTCCGGATAGACGCAGACGTTTGCCGACGATTATCCCGGCAACGAGACGAGATATCGACAAACAGATTACGAGAATGCTGAAACGACAGCCGCGAGTGCGATATTTTTCCGTTAAAAGTTTCAAACCGTGGTGGTTTCGGTTGTTTCGTCGCTCGACTCGATAATCGTGGAAAAAAAAAGAGTAGGAAAAAGGGAAGAAATAGGAAGACGGCGAGGAATAATGCTTCCCACGGTTTCCACCCTTCATCGTTTCATTGCCACGTTCAAGGTACGCGTGCCTAGTCGGGAGATTTTCGACAAATACCACGGTTCTCTGGCGTGGCGAGAAAGCGGCGGCTGACGTTCCTAAGCTTCTTCCAATTTTAGAATGTCAAAGCCATTCCCGGTTGTAACCCCGGTACGTGACTCTCGAGAGAGAGTCGGCTTCTCGTTCGCAGGATCATGTGCGTCTGCTTGGCGCACGCTGGTTCCAGGGACACGTGCTTCGAACATCAATATACGCGGCGACGAAAACGCGTACGAAGAGAGGGAGAGAGAGAGGAAGGGAGAGGGAAAAGGAGGAGGATGTATACCCTAAAACGCAATAGTTCCACGTCGTTAGTCGGGTTAGGCGACGTTCTCCGCTTTCCGGCTGGATCGCTCGCGTGTCCCACCCTCTGCCAGCCTGAAAAGTGGCGCGAGCGCAGGGGGTAACGGAGATTTATTTTCTTACCGGCAATTGATAACGCTTCATAACCCCGACCTAATGTATCTGAAGCCTATAATTCATCGGGAACCCCATGAAAGCTTCGCGGCTGCGATTGCCGTTTTCGTTATCGCGCTTTCACCGAGGCTTTTCCCGGAACTTCCTTGGAAATTCCGCGAAAATCCCGCAAACCGTTTCGATCGCCGTGGATATCGCACGCGCGCTTAGCAACGGACGGAATTCGTGAATAAGTAAACTCTCGTGGAACGAAAGACACGTAACGGATTTTCCTCGCGAGACGCATTCGGTCTGCTTCGCCGAAACCGCGGCGAAACTTGGCTACACAAGGCAGGAGCGGAATTCGCAACAGTTCTCGCGTCTTATCGTGGCTTTCGACGAAAATCGAAGTCTCGAGGGGCGGTTTCTGCACGCCCGTCCCCTCGACCGACCATCTACATACACGTTCAGGCCTTCGCCACGGGATAATGGCACTTTATTTGCATGCACGATCAATTTCCCTGCTAGAGGGGCTGCGCGGGAGGCGTAACGGCTACCGATTACATAATTTTCTTCGATATTAAAGCGGACCCACCCCCGTCGACGAGAGGCAATAGGGGGAGAGAAAGAGAGAGGGAGAGAGAGGGACAGGGCTGTGCCTAGGTCGAACAGTATCGCGTGCAACTTTGATGTGGCTCGGTCGATAGAATCGTCCAGTTAACGGGGGCTGTCTGAATCTATACGGACCAGTGGGCCACCCTTGACTACCAGCAGCCACCTCATTGTTGCGACTGTTTGGACCGCGATTCGGCCCTTCGACGATCGTCCTGTCGAGCGTCAATAATTAACCGGTCGCGTAATTAAAAGTAAATACGCGGAGGGGACGCGGACCTTTGGCATTCGCGCGGAAAACTTGGTCGGTAAACAGCGGAGGGGTGGCGCAGCAACGACCATGGGGGGATAAAGGGGCATTTTTTCCTCGGGTTCCAGCCGCGGGAAACGATTATCGAAGGGACAGGAAGTGACTGGAGAAGTCGAGAAGGTGGATGGTAAATTGGGCAAGAATGACAGAAGGTATTCGAGCTTGGATCGTCAGGGGGATCGAAGATCAGGCGATAAGTCGAAAATTAATGGGAAAATCGGTGAACGAATTCTTTCGCTTCCTCTTTTAATTCTCTTCCGAATTAATTTTTAATTCCTACTATTCCTCTGTTCAATTATGCGACTTATTTCTTTAATTTTGTTGCGGATCGGTTTTCGCGAATGAAAATATCGACTAGTTATTCTTTTATCGCTGAATTTAAAATTATTAGAATTATTTCTCTCGGCAATTTATAGAAAATTTATAGAAAAATCGATAAACGATTTCTCCTTCAATTTTCTTTCGAATTAATTATTAATTTCTAAAAGCTATTTATCGAATTCTCCGACTCTGGTCTCTAATTTTCTTACGGATTAATATTCACGATCAAAAATACCGGCTAGCTGTTTACTTTATCGCTGAATTTAGAACCGTCGGAATTATATCTGTCCCGTTCCGATTTACCGACAAGCGTAACCGTTTAAACCGAATCGTGACGGCTGGCGACGTCGCATTAATATACCTGAATCGATGAATATCGTTGTAAAAGCGGTGCTCAGCGAACGATCGCGGTGTTCTATTTTCTCGACACGGGACGACCGATTTGAATGGTATCTGATCGCGAACGGTGCTCCACGGTGGATATAAACGGCGCTCACAAGCCGTGAAGAATCCATCTAAGAATGTCGCGCGACGAGTTAGGCGCGTTTTCTTCGTGGTCGCGCCTAGCGCCTACTCGCGTTATTTTCTTTCGATTTTCGCGCGTCGTCGCCGCGGAACCAATCGGAATCCGACCAATCAGAGGGTGGTAAACGGCCACGTGATTGTCTAATAGCGACGCCATCTTGGCTTCTTCGAGCCGACCGCGTGGCACGGTGACGCAATATTCGTATTTATTCGAAATCGCGCGAGTGTCGTGGAAAAAAATTGTGAACACGTGCGTGGGTGTGTTATGGACTCACCTTCCTCGGTCAAGTGCGCGCCTCCCATCTTCGTGTTGCCATCTGGAAAAGAAACGACAGGTTGGCAGGAACGTCGAAGCAAGCAACGCAATTGCGTCGTTCGGTGAGTCGCCGTTAATTTACGATAATTTCCTTTGATCCGGCGAAAAGCGATATCGCAAAGGGTAATCGAAGCTCGCGATTATTCCGGAATAATTCGCTTCGTGCTTCGCGAGGCATAAAAATGTTCGGATATTCGTTCGGCCAGCGATATTCCGTCGCGTTCAATTACATCCCGATACCCTTCGGTGCATCAAATATCGATTAACCGTTCGGAATTCGCGTGCGAGGACCTTCGAATTGTCACGTAGGCCACGGGGGCGTGGCAGTGTCCCTCTTTACCGACGAAACGAAGCGCGGTCAAACCACGCCGTCGAATCCTTGGACATAACCTCTATCGCGTCGTGTAGCCGATCGACGAAATCTCTCGAACAACTGGTTAATATCCTCGGATTCGAGGAAAAAGAGTGTCGTGGAAGGTTTCCGAGACTTCGTGTTTCTCGCGAACAACATATCTTTTTCACGCGAGTAAACCAAGACGCGTGGTAGAAGCGCGTGATGCGAGTGGTAAAGAATGGAAAAGAAACATAACCTCTATCGCATCGCGTAACCGATCGACCAAATCTCTCGGACAACTGGCTAATATCCTCGGAATCGAAGAAAAAGAGGGTCGTGGCGAGTCTCCGAGGGTACGTGCTTCTCGCGAACAAGAAGGTGTCTTTTTCACGCGAGTGAGCCGAAACGCGTGATCGAAACGCGTGATGACGAGTGGTATCGAATGGAAAAGAAACATAACTTCTATCGCGTCGCGTAATCGATCGACGAAATCTCTCGGACAACTGTCTAATATCCTCGGATTCGGAGAAAAAGAGGGTCGTGGCGAGTCTCCGAGGGTTCGTGCTTCTCGCGAACAAGGTGTCTTTTTCACGCGAGGGAACCGAGACGCGTGATGACGAGCGACAAAGAATGGGAAAGAATGGGAAAGAACGTGGTGACTTACTGGTGCACATGCCGCCGGTGCAATTGGCCACGCTGATGTCCCGCCCCTGGCAAGGCCGTCCACCGTGGCTGGGCGGTGGTTCGTCGCAAGATCTTCTCCTGGTGTGCGTACAGTCGGTGCCGCAGACCGACCATGCCGACCATCTGGACCATCCTCCGTCCACCACTGTCCCCGGGAAAAAAAAAACAGACGAACGGTTCGAAGGATCGTCTTTCTTTCGCGGGGTCGTTAAGGGGACTGGGATCGACGTAAAGCGACGGTAAAAAGCCACGTGGAAACGGGACGGTCGACTCGTAACTCGTCCGTATCCCCACGAGTCTTGTTCCAAAGCCATACTCGTCAATTCGGTCGCGAGAGCTCGCTTCCTTTCCGTTTAATTGACTCGTACGGCCCGTGGAAAAAAGCGGACCCCGTTGTGTATGCGTTTAATCTTCGGCCATGATTCGACTCGTTGCGACACGATACTTACAAATGGTTCTTTCCCCCTTTGCGTATCTTTTTCCCACCGTCGTTTAACCGGGCTATCGCTCCGACGCATCGTTTCATTTTCCTTTATTTATTTACTTTTTTTCACTCTTTTTTCTCACTTTTTTCCTGTCTTTTTTCCCGTTTCTCGCGTTCGGCGGTCGGTCGTGTTTTCCTTTCTTTTTTTCCCGAGCGAATTTATGAGAGGACACTTACCTAGAGTGTTGGTGAACTCCTCCAGAGTGCCGGCTATTCCGAAGCGAGCGTTAGACAGAAAGACGTATAGGTGCATTATCGAAAGCGGACAGACAGTTGGTGAGTAACACATGCGCACACGTAAACGACGGTAAATGGTACTATAGACTTTCGGATTAGCCGCCTGTCTCGTGCTTCTCGCTTTTAACGATATACGACGTACGCGTACACCACGCATACGTACCCGCCGCGGACGTCCACCTTCTTCATTATCAATTACTTTCCATTTACATTCACGGCTCCACCTCCGTCCCACAATACCGTTCGAAACGGCTAACCATATCAAAATTCCGCGAATGCAGCGCGTCACCGCGAGCCACGAGACAAGGGGTTAATATTTCACTCGTCGATTCTCCTCGATCCCCGCCGATTCCCCCCCGTTTCCCGTGGACGTTGCCCCCGAGGATTTTCAATACGCTCCGCGCGGCCGAGCGCGTGCAGGTGTCCTCGGGATGTCGCGAGCGTTTTCGAAAGGTGAATACGATTTAAGAGAGCCGAGAGCCGCCTCCCGTAGAGACGCAGCGACATTGAACCGCGAGAGGGGCAGAGGGAGGCCCGTAAATCAAACGAGAGAGCCTCTCCTCTCCTCGGCATCGGTAATATCGGGCCGTCGCCGCGGAGAACCTGCTCGCGCTCGTCGTTTACCCGCGACGCGACTCACAATCCCAACGAGGAGAAGGCGATCGCTTCGCTCGCTCGTTCGCTCGTTCGCCCGCCACCGGATAGGAATAGCCGAGCAGCTGAGAAATCTCTGTCCGACCGCGGAACAGAACGGCGTATCGACCTTAACGAACCGTCGCGCTTCCTTGCAAATCTCCCGCCACCCCCGAGATTAACGAATCCGCGAGACGCTTACCGGGACAGGCGATGTTGCAGTCCATCTTTTGCTGAGACGGCCCCATACACTGTTGACCCTTGTTCATGGGGGCGGGATTCGTGCAGGTTCGAGTTCGCTTCTGGCCACCTTTCGCGCATCTCGAGTGACATTCCGACCATGCTGACCACGACGACCATCCTCCGTTCACTGTAATCAAAATCAGAGTTGCGTTTCCATTTTGTCTCTTACACTTTGAGATTTTTCTGGGTCTATAGGATCGAATGTTTCGCTTCGCGACAGATTCGCCAATCGTGTATCGTCCGTTTCACTTCGTTACCACGAGTATCGACGCGTGCTACCGATGTTTCGCGATTTATGCTTGCGTATTTCTATATTTCTTTAAACGAATCGAAAGGAAGGAAGAGCCGCGGCGAAATAGAAAGACGAGAAACTCACCGTAAACCGTGAGGCTGATAGGTTCGCTGAGTCTCTTGGCGGCGATGTTCTCCGCGACGCAAGTGTAGTTTGCTTGATGGCTCAGCTTGGCCTGGCCCACCAGAAGGTGTCCCTCGCTAGACACTAAAAGCGTGTCCGTCTCCTTGTCGACCGGGACGTTGTTCCTTAGCCAGTACACCCTCGGCGGTGGTACTCCCACGGGAGGATGACACCTGATTTCGGTACCGTGACCTGCCTCCACCGACACCGAGTACGGCGGCGATTCGAATTGCTTCTTTAGATCTGCGAAAATGGAATTCCAGTTCTTTGAAACGGAACGCGAACAGACGGGCGTATTTCGTCGAGGAAATAGAAGTTGCTCTCCGGCTCGAGAAATTGTAATTCGTATAACGGGGATGAGAAATGTTTAAGAGTTGGAGAAAATTTGAAATTATAGCGATTTCCGTGGTACAGTGCGAGAAAGGTTGGGAACATAGCGAATCTAAGGGAAACAGGCGATCTGCCCGAGCTTATTTCGCGGAGGAAAAGTTTTTGCTCCGAGGAGAGTTACGTAAGCGCAAAGCACCGGACAAACGGTCCTTTCCTAAATTGATTCTGTTAGAAACTCCATGGTTGCCGGTCATTGTGTTGCCTCGCATTAAGGGTCGGAATTAAATAATGACCTCGCTTAGGAGAATCAAGATAATTACGAGGGGCCAGAAGTAAGACGAAAGTCGTGGCTGCCCGACTGTGGGGCGAACAACTGTCTACAGCCAAATATTTATTGGCGAAGTTCTTGGAAGAATCGAGTCGTCTCGTGCTGGACCGAAACTTTTCCGCGGATCCGAATAATTGCCACGTCTCGTATACAGGAAATTTTTTCGAACCGTTCCAGAAATTCGCGATAGATGCGAGAAATTAGAGCAGAATCTGGATGTAGAGATCTCGGGAGACGCGATTTGTCTACTTACAAGCAACGTCGACGGTCGCCGGCTGGCTCTTGATCTGTCCCGAGCCAGACCAGGCTATACATTCGCATTTGAACTTGTCCCTGCCGAAGTACTCCTCGATATGGTCTCTGGTTATGTTCAGCTCGCAATCGACTATCCTGGTGCCCGTGTGCGGGTCCACGAAGTCCTGTTGCTGCGAATCGTCCGCCCTCGCGTCGTTGCACCGGAAGTAGATCTGCAACGCGTGTGCGGCCTTGCAATGCAACGTGGCCGGCTTGTTCTTCACGACGTACGAATCGACCGGTTCGGTGAGAAATACGGGCAAATGGCCGCCCGCCTCGGAGATTAGCTCCGTGTCAGTGGCGATCGTCGCAGAAGGCACGTCGTCTTCCTCCAGCAGATACGAATCCTCGTCCTCCGCGGCATCCTCCCCTTCTGAAATCGAATCAAAACCGTTTCCTACAATTTCCGTCCGGATTTTCCTTTTATTTTAATTCATTCGCAAACGCATTTCCGTTCGCGAATAGAAAGTCTCGTTTCTAATTCGGCCGACATTCGGCTGCGGTATGGCTTATTTTGGGATATTCGTGTTAGGATCGTGGGGTATTCAAGGAATTAGGATATTTTAGTTATTACGGTCTCCTTTGTAATGACGTTTTGTCGCTCGTCGCTTCTATTACCGATATTTTCGTCGGTAGTAAAATTTTCCTCAGTACTTTCCGTCTTTTTATCGCTCCATTTTACGACGTTTATGACCTAACTCCTCATCTATCTCTGTCGCTTATTTTTGGATGTTCATCTTGGGTGTTCTAGGATTTTACCGTATTCCTGGTATTCCAAAGTCATTTTTGCTTCTTTCGAAAAAGAAATTTTCTCTTTATTCTCGTACTCGTCGTCCAGACTTCTTTAACAACGCGTATCTCGGATAACAGGAGATTTCGATTCACTTGAGAACCACTATGCGAATCACCGCGTGCCGAATGAGCCGATCTTTCCGATGTTAATTCGATATAAGTGTTCATCTACCGCGGCGGAATCCCGATCCATTCCGGATCGGATTAAAAATCGGACGAACGATAACGGCCGGACCAGGCGGCGGATCAGTGGAAACAAACGGCTCTGCTTATTATCGGTTCGTGATAAATTCATAGAATTGGATTATCATCATTAACGCGCGGCAGGACTAGGGAGGGGAGGGCCTGGCAATCAGGCAGGATCAGGCTGGAAGCGCAGTCAGTCATTTGAATTCTAAATACACGAACCCATCCCACCCCCTGCGCCGCCCTCTCGGCCGTAATCGTAATTTACGATCGAGTTATTAATTCGCGCGGACGTTATTCACCGGCCCCGGGGCTTGTTCCATCGGAATCGTGAAAATTCTATATTTGCTTGTCAACAATGGCCAGCGCCGGTTTCCCTCCCCTTGTAAATCCTCACGCCGGCCCATTAATGCCGGCGTCTCGCTCGCCGGAACGGTCCGCGCGCGTCCAGCCCGCGAACAATCGGCCCGCTTGCACGCTCACCCGCCTCGCCCCGCCCGGCCCCGCTTCGCCCGCCTCGCGTCGCGAGCCTGCAGTAATGAATTTTCGGATTTACGCGGCGCACCGGTGCACAAGTCCGATGCATTTCCCGCCAACCAGCGGTTAGACCTTTATCCCCGTGCGACATTTGGCCGGGGGCCACAATTTTCATCGCGATAATCGTCGCCGTTCTCTATCGGACCCCGTCTCGCGCGCCGCTTCCACCAAGAAGGGGAAGCGGAAAAATGAAATCGCCGCTCCCGTTTCGGGGGTGTCGAGGGTAGCGGACAGTCTGTATTTTCCCTTTCTTGCGAATATACCGCCGTTGGTACAGAGTTTGGGTATCGCGCGATGGTTAACGGGAGATATGTTAAATTTTGGGTCGCAGACGGACCTAGGAAATAGAATTTACCGTCGGGACGATAGTTGTGGAAATATTTGCTCAGAGAGGAAATTAGCGAGCTTTCCTACTGGATTGTATTTCATTTCCGATTATACTGCAGACGTATTGTTATTCCGCTAGAAATGCCAGATATTATAACGTGGGTATTTCGGTTGAAAAAATAGAAGCGAATGTAATCGAGATAGGACGACCAACCGTGGATCATCGGTCCGCTATAAATCCACCGTCATTCTTATCTCCTTCTCTCGTTTTTCGTCCGTTCGCTTTTGTTTCACCCGCGTCGATTACCAACGATTCTCGCGAATGCCGCAAGTATCCTATTCGATCATCCCGGACTCGAAGATTCGCGTGCACGTCGAACCGACAACGGGATCGACAGACGTCACAACCAGGGGTGTCGCGGCAGCTTTTTATCGTTGCCGTTGCTCGTTATTTTTCACGCGGTACAGGGGAAGCTAGCCGGCCGTGCGGACGAATGGAAAAACGGGGAAACAAAAATCGGGTTCTCGCGGGGGAAAAAATTGTCAGAATTTATACCCGATGGCGGGTAGATACCTTCAATATCCTGCCCGCGGAGATAGGAATCGGGCAACGGGCAAATGAGAAGCGTCGGCAGACGAACGAACGAACGAACGAACGATCCCGAAAAGAGGAAAGAGAAATATAGACACGCGTGCACGCGCGCCAGAGGACGAGAAAGAATAACGGCGGGAGAGAAAGTTTTCGGCAACGTGACGTACCGTGGCGAATCGAGGCGCGGTTAAAAGAGAATTTTCATCGGTTTTCGATAATGGGTCTCGATCGACTGGGACGCAGCGGAATCGCGGCACGGCCAGTTTTCCCTCGCGCGCGAATCATTTCGTACGCGAATCGTCGTTAGCCACTTCGGTCCACCGCGACCGGCCGTATCGACACCACCGCCTGGCAATCTCGATTTTCCGCGAGTTTACCTCGATTAAAACGAACATCGTCCACCCAGCGACTCGCCCGTCCACCGTGTTTTCTTTTCACGCTCGAATTGCCCCTTTCATCCCTCTCCGAGCCCTCTCGCGAGAGCTCTCGTACCGTCGTCACGTTCCCGCCGAGTCCGGCGAATCGACACAGGTGAAAATCCAGCGCTTCCTAACCACAAAGCACTCTACCTGTCGGAATCTCCGTCACAAAGTAAACCGTGCGCCACTTCCTTCCCTTTCTTCGTTCATTACGACACCGATGGGACACCGATGGGACACCGATGGGACACCGATTTCCGACGGAGCCGATTAAAACGTACGACCACCGTCGCGCGTCTATCCATCAATCCGCCGTGTTTTCTTTCCACGCCTTCGATCTCCTTTCCTCCTCTTTCAACCAACTCGGCCAACGTGTTCGCAAACACGCGATCGTTGATCGGAGGGTAGCGAAAGGTAGAAATGGAGAAAGGGAGAAGGAGAGAAAGAGGAGCGCAGAGGGCTCGATCGAGCGGAACCAAGAGGAGACGAACAGTCGGCGAAAAAGGATTTCCATCGATTTCCGATAATTCCGCTGATCGGTTGGCCGATAAAGTTTCGCGGAATCGTTCCCGTCTAATTCCTCCGGACGAGTTCCTATAAATTCCTGCTGGCCATTTCGCGCACAACCGGATCTCCTCCCCGCGTTCCCGTGTCTTTGATTGCACCTACACGCTCGCCCGTACCACGCTAATTCGCGCCAACCCCCGGCTGGCTGCAACCCCCGAGGGCCGATTCTTTTTTCCTCGACATCGCGAGAGGCTACAGGAGAAAAATAGAGCAACCAGATGAGCGCTTAATCGAGCGATATAACTCGCGCGCGAGCTCGAGAAAAAGAGGAACTCGGCTCGATCGAAAGAGGAGGGGTTGCAAACGAAGAACCGACGCGCGCGCGCGTGTTTTGCTTCCATTGCGCGGATTATTCTTCGCGATTCCCCTTGGTTATTTACCCGCGGATACGTAATTCTTTGATAGATGAAGTTTTAAGCTTACGCCGTGGATCAGGCGAAAGTTGGGCTAAGCTCGGGGAATTAAAAATTATTGATCCGGGGCCGGATTCTTTTCGCGGGTATCGCTTGGAAAGCGAGAAGCAACCGTGTTTCCGGTAGAAAGTCAACTCGGTGTCTGGCAACAAATTTCCCGAATGTGGCACGATATCTCTCCTCTCTAATTCTCTGCCCTAAATTACCGAGTCCCGTATTTTCCGATTGCGCCGAGACCCGAGATACCGAGATTACCTGGAAACACTCGGGAGACTGCCGTAATTATTTAACAGGGACAACATCCGATACGTCTCCGTTGTCCACCGGTATCCGCACGCGTAAACCATTCCCTGCTCGCTGTAACACACACGCACGCACACGCGTCTAGCGGAACGGTATCCCGTAGCATCTACGCCAAGAACAAGACACCGAACACCAACCCCGAAACCTCGAACCTGCCCCCAGCCCCTGTCTGCTCGGGCCGGTGCCCGACCACCTCGGGTAATCTCCGATCTATCACCGAATCAGCCGCACCTCCCGGACAAGCAAGCCGACCTCTGTCGAACTCTCTTTCGATCGCGCCGCGGTAATTGCTCGTGGCGAATACCCGTTCTAAACAACCCTGCTGCTGCTGCTCCCCGACGAAGAAAAAGGGGAACGGAAAAGGGGCCGGGGCTGCTGCGGGTGCGACGGGGTGGGGGTGGGTTGCGAACTTAATTGAGCAACGTCACGCGACACGCGAGCTGCCGTGGTTCCTAGGGAAAAAGCTCATCGGTTTCCGATAATTCGGAACGGAACGGTGTGTATCCGGTGGCCGGGATCGAATCAGCCGCCACGAGATCTGCGCGCGAGGCCTCTCGTTAGCCGGTGTAGCCGATGGTTAGTCGTGTCTCCTGCCTGGATACGAGTTCCCTCGTGTGTTCGTGCCTGCGTGTTTCCGTGCGTGCGTGAGCGCGGCGTACACACACGTCGAGGCACAGGGGGTATCTCGCGTGGCTACTATGTGGGTTGACCACGTATTACGCCGGCCAGGGACACGAGCGCGAGCGTGTACAGTTTCAGCGTGTACCTACGGCCGAGGGACCACACATGACGCCTCTTAATTAACAAAGGTACCTGCAGCACAGCCGCTCTTCTCGGCCATGCGAGTCGACGGAACGCGCGCGCGCGCTCCAGAGAGGCGGAGAGAAACGAAGACGGAGATCTGCGAGAAGACGCGGAAGATCGAGGGAAGATGAACGGAAAACACCGCGGATCGGGGAACGATGGGGTGTAGGAGAGCGTGGAGGACGCGTATTTTTGCTCGATGCGAACTACGGTTCTGGGTTAGGCCAGGCGTTGGTGTCAGCAGGGGTGTTAGGTCCGGGTTATTTATGGCGGTGAAAGTGGCGAACAATGAGGACTTGAACGGCGACGACTCTATTTCGAGGCGACTGGTCAATGTCTTCCGTCCTTGGAAACGAGTTCCATTCATACGGAGCCCGGTACTTTGGAAAAGTATATTATCTGCTCCTCGCGGAGTCCATTATTTCTTATTACGCGCCTTTGTGCGCCAGTTGCGAGATAAAGAACGGTGGAATTTCAAAGAAGCATGGCCCCGCGATCGGGGATCGTTGATTTACGAGCGTGAAACGCGCGTGTAATAGAATCTTCGGGGAATCGCGGTATTAATCACGACGCGTGTTTTAACCGACGATTCCGGGATTAATCAACGCGTTCTAGATATCTCGCCGCGTCGAAGCGAGCGACAGCACGCGTCATCGAGCCACGTTGATTCGCTTTGTACGCGAACGCGAGAGAACGCGAATACGCCGAAAGAAAGGAGGAAAGAGAAAAAAAGAAAAGAAACAAAGGGAAAAAGAATTCAATCGAATAATTCCATTTAGCTCGATGAAATCCATTCTCCGACCTCCTACGCGGCGCGGTTGGATCCACGGCGCGGATGGAGTAGGAAGAAGATAGGATCGAGGAGATAGGTGCGAAGGGAAAGACGGTAAGAAGACCAAAAGGTAAACGCGCGGAGGAAGGCGCGTTGAAGAGAGCGAAGAGGAGGAAGACGAAGGAAGGAAGAGACAAGAGCTTCCTTGTTTTCTCGCGTCACGTGCCTTGTTATTTTAGCAGGCCGAACGCCGGCCAAAGAGTAACGCTTCGTGCTCCGGGCTTCATTGACCCCGCGCCGCTTGCTCCTCTCTTCCTCTCTTCCTCCTCTCTTCCTTCTCTCTACGCGTATGCACGGATCTCCCGTCAGCCGTGCACCTAACGAGCCTCGAAATCAAGGTGCGAGCCCTGACGACCCTCGTTGACACCTTGACTCCGCGCCGCGGTTCAAGGGTGCTAATTTGCCGGGAAAAAGCCAAGGAGGGAGGGAATTGAATTTCCAGGAAGTCCGATTCCCAGGAACTACACGCTTCTCGCGTGATCGACGTTACACCGTTGCGCGTTCGACGTAACTCGTGTTCGCTCTGCGCTATCTCGTTTATCTCGCCGGAATTATCGAGGAAACGTGGTTACCGTCGCGTTTTCGCCGCGTGCTCCACCGATATATTTATCCCGACCCGTCCATTTTTATAGCAGATTTTATCTAGTACCTACGGGGAACGAGATAAAATACGACAGATGTTTGCGACGAGTCGGGTACAGGGTGTACTATTCCACGACGTTTCTGGCACCGACGCGTTTCCTTTTTTCTCTCGAATCCTTTGTACCGGGTGGGAAAAATGTGACTGATCGGCAGGTAGGAGCGTTCGATCTTGCGAATAGTAGTATTTCAAAAGAATTCGGTGGAATATCTGCAAAGTCGTGGGAATCGCGACTCGTTAGAGGGTAATTAAACATTGGACGATTAACGCGAGCTCTCGAACACTGGGAGAAGTCGAAATAGTCGACGAGTCGTTGTTCGATCGCGCAAAGTCAGCCGTAAGTCGTTCTCGAGTAGACAGTTGAAAAGGGAAGCCCTTTCGAGAGGCCTGCGACCCCGGATTATCCGTAACGACACTTATTTCGGTCCGGAGAAGTCAGCGCCAGGTGCGAGGCAAATATTTTGAACGACTTTCGTCGAAAGGTGGCGAAAGGTTGTCGTTGAAGAATTAACGTTTCCCATGAATCGGTCCCTCGGAGCGAAGAGGACTACTTCCGGTGTCGAGGGTGTACTGAAATATACAATAAGACGGCGCCTGGCTGGCTGCAGTCGCCATTGTGTCCCAGGCTATTCACGGTTCACGACCTTCGGGCCCAAATAACGCCAGCCGAGTCTCCGTGGGTCTGCTTCCCGGCTCCCAAGCAACTCTCTTCTATCGTCATTCCGGTTAACGAGAGATACGTCCACCAGTGGTCCGTCTGTTTCTTTATCGATCTCTATCTTGCCGGACAAGCCGGAACGTAGATCGATACCGGACCGAGAGGAAGATGGAAGAAACAGGCGAAGCGGGAATCGATGAGAAAGCTCTTTCTCCCTCTCTCTCTCTGTCTCTCTCTGCGATCGTCGGAGGAACGATCGACGTCGAGATGAAATCAGGTTGAACCTCCCTCGATTCGTTCCGTTTGGACAGCGGCGCATTATCTCGGAGCGGTACGCGACAACAGCCCCGCATTGTATTCGGAATCGTGGTCAGGGGTCAGAGTTAAAGGGCGGTCAGTGTACCCGGAGGATAGAGACTTCTCAGGTGGCTGGACGCCGCTCCTTCGCGACGACAGTTTGTCTTTCGACCGTTGCCAGAGATATTTTCAATAGGATCGAAGATAAGCTGGCCGGGGATCGAGAATTAAATTCCACGGAGGTCGAATGCAGCCTGGATCTACCGCGATCTCGTTAAAGAATATCGACTTTACGAGCAGCGGACGTGAACCACGGACGCTTCGTTCCGATCGAGGTATTCGACGCCACGCGCCTCGTCGAACTCTTAACCCGATCCGTTATCGAGTTTCGCCAGTCCATCGTGCGTGGTTATATTCCGATTGTTTTAAGCGGCGAGGAAATTTTTTCCGCGGATCCGCTCGGAGATGAAACCGTGAGAGAGAGAGAATTAAACGAACGAAACGGGTGGAAAAAACGCGGGAGCTCGGGCGAAAGGGTGAATATTAAGCGGAAGAGGCGGCGAGCGAAAAAGTGGAGGGCGATGATGCGCGTTACACGAGTCGATTGCGGCACGGCAGCGAGGCCCACGTTAAGGCGTGTAATTAACCGAGTAACAGAATCAGATAGGACTGCTTGGTTGCGTGCACACGCCTCCCGCGGTGCCTTCTTTTCTCTTTCCTCTCCGCCGCTATCGATAACGGCGCCCTCGAATCGGCCCGGCGCCGATTCTCGCCCATTCTGCCATCCGCGACCGACTCGACCAACTGGAACAAAATTTCACGACCCGCGCTTTTTGCGGATTCATCGTTCCATTTGCGAGACACAATGGGGCCCGTGTACCGATTTGCATTGAAATTGCGAGCCTCCAAGATTCGAATCTCTGACGAGGCGGGATCGAACGCGGGAAAACTCGCGCGCCGTGCTTGCCGTGACTATCGCTCCATTACGACCGGCTCCTCCTCGCTCTTTTGTTTCCGATACTCGTGTCACGGTCTTTGATCTATTTTCTCTTTTTCTTTTTCTTTTTTCTTGGTGTTTTTCGAATATCGAGCTTGCTATGCTAAAATCGCGTATGTCGTTTCGCGAGGAATTTGCCGCAAACGCGAATCTTATAAGGGATATTTAATATCCGACTTACGGAGAACCGACATACCCGCAAATATCGAGAAATTCGGAAATTTCGGGAACAGTGCGTAAGCCGAATGGAGGCAGGTCGTTAAAACGAAATCGAGTTTACAATCCTACTGGGACGATCGCATGAACGTTTCGGAACGATTAAACGAACGAACGTACACGATTTTCGAATCGACGCGAGTGGAAAGATCGTCGGACAGACGCGATAATCGCTTGCCAAACGTTCGCGGCGAATCCGAGTTTACGACTGGAACCCGCGATGGGTATTCGATGGGATAACTCGGAATGACGAAAGACGCAATTAACGAGCGAGCTGCGGCGAGGCCTGTATTCGAGTTTCGAGCCGACGCGACCGGGAATATCGAGAAATTTCGCAACGCGACCGCCGCGGCCGGACCGATATACGGTCGGCCTCCTCGGCCAACCTCCTCCGAAGATAGCGAGAGTTCACGGGGCAGGGGAACGCGCGAAAATATCGTCGTGTTGTAATTCGATCGGCCGATATTTCACGATCTCCGTCCGTGGCTGGCGTTTTACCCGGCCACTCTTTCCCGGCGTTCTCCGGGATTTCAACAATAATCGCGCGGCGGCGCGCGAGCGCGCTTGCACAACCGCCGGGGCCTCCTCTCGGCGCACCACTCTCTCGTTTGATTTACGATAATTAAAGCTGACCCGACCTTTCGTCGCGGCGGAGTAAAAGAATGACAGAAACGGAGAGAGGCTGGCACTCGGCGCGAGAGAGACCGGCACACTCGGTCGGGCAGTGTGCCGATGAGAGACTACGAGAGATTAAAGAGTTTTTCTCCCTCCGCCCCCACCCACACCCCCCACCGTACGTTTCCTTTTTTTTCCTCCTCTTTTTCGCCTTCCACTCTGCCGCTCTGCCCCCCTTCCTACGCCCCTGCCCCGCCGCGGCCGTCGGCCCCGGAACGGGCCCCAGAACGGGCCCCATTCCGGCGTGGAACCAACCGGGTAATTGCTCGGTCGAGCCAGCCCGCCAACCAGCATTCGCGTTGGCTTTTGCATTTTTGCCCACGGCGATTTCGCGAGATCCACTCGACCTCCCACTATCTTCCACCAGTCTCTCTATCTTTCTCTCTCTCTCTCGCGCCTGCTTTCTCCACGCTCTCTCTCTCCCTCTCGCTCCGTCGTAGCCGGCTACGTGATCGAAGGTCGTATCGCGAACCCTGATCGCGATTTACTTATGATACTTATCGCTCGGAACGGGGCCCGCGCGAGCGGATGAGTAATAGGTTCTCACGGAGGGCCCGGTGGATTTCGCCGGGCGGATTGTACTGTTACACGGCCACGAATGGGTCCGTGAACCCGAGACGGTGCACCCCGAGCGGAAGAATCCGAAATCGGGAGCGCGCTGCGACCTTTCGCGAGGTCGCCGAAGTATCGACTCGCCGGTGAATTTATTAGCCGTAAATCTCCTGATTCGCCGACGCGATCCGCGAGGCTTCCGCTTTCTCGCCACCGGGTAGAAACGTTTTTCCTACGGCGGACCTGCACATTTTCTCCGCTCGTAATTCTTCCCGCGCTACCGGATACGAGCGAAAGCTGTGCCCGGTTTCGACGAAATCGAGACGCACGCTTGTATGATCGTCGATCTCGGCGGATAACTTCACGAGAGTAATTTTTGGGGATAATACTCGTGGTTCGTAGAATTCGTTGTTCCCGAGACTGACTTACTAGTCAAACTCGATTAACGATTCGAGTGGCTGAGTCGTGCTTCAACCTACCGACTTATTTATCCCACTTGTCTTTCTTCGTTTGTCTAAATTTCGCGTCGCGGATGTTGCGTCAACGACGCTAACGACATTCGTTTACCTAATTCCGCGGTATTATTAGATAAACCTCGTGAATCATTGCCTCGGAAGGAGCGAGGTTCCTGTGGTGCTCGAGTACCCTGGTCGTCTGAAATTCTCGAGATTCCGAAGAGTCAAAGGCGCCACGGAACCAAGACGAAAGGAGCACTCGCGGCCATAAACGTGAGAACGACGCGCGGCGTCGGCCTCCCCGCGGCCCGTTAATTATTAACGCGGCTAATATTTTCCTCGGCGCGCCGGAACGGCGAGCCGGTGGAATTATGACACGATATCGCGTCGCGATAAATCGTCCGGGTAATTATTCACACGCGCGTTTCTGCACACGTGAAAGACCCTGTCCTTTTCTCTCGCGTTCGCCGGTCGAGCGGACCCGACTCGGCACCTGGCCCCGGAACGATTTCCTTAGGCGCCGCGCGCTCTCCGCCGCGACGTCGACGACGGTACCCTCGCCGGGTCCGCGGGAAAGTTGCGCGCGTGCGTACAATCGGAGTCGTTAAATGTCGACGCGTGTAATTTGCATCGCGATGCCTCTCCGGCGCGTTTCGCGCGCGGGAAAAAGGGAAAGAAGGGAAAAAAGGGGAAAAATAGCAACGACCGTGCCAGCTGTCGGGTGGCGTAATTACTCCGAGCGTTAGAAAAGTCTGCGGCTGTCGGTGAAGCGTGGCTCTGACTGTTGACGAGTTTATGTTGGAGGAGCTCGCAGGTATCCACGAGTGAGTCACGGGAATCGCGCCTGAAACGGCGAGACTGGTTTCCGCGGAATTCACGCGACGCCAGCCATTCTTTCTTTCCTCGGCACGGTCATCGACAGCGTTTACGATCCAGCCGCGCCAATCGATTCCACGCCGGTTTAATACTCTCCTCGCTCGGCCCTAAAACGGCTGAGGTTTACGGAAATCGGTCAGTCGATCGGCCACGCCGCTGCACCCGATTGACTCGTCGTCCGACCGATCTTTATCTCGCGGTCGGTGTCATTCCCCGCCGGCGGATACTCGGTTTTCAATGGTTTTGTTACGCAATCGCGGTTAAGCGGACGCGACGATCTTTCCTTCAAATTGCACGCTATTCATAATCCTTTTAGAGGCCTATTCAGAACTGCTTACTCAAGTATAACGCGCACGGTTGGCAATGTGTTAATTTGAAACACGGCCAGCTTAGCGAACGGCCGAGCAACTGGCCCGAGAGAAGATTTAAAGAACGCGATATTTCTCCGTGCAGCCGGTGATGCCCGATTGGTTCTCGCTCGAAACCGCACCGTTCCCTCTTGGCAGACGCGTAACTCCGCGCCGCGAACTTTCTATCGTTATGTGTAACGAGGATATTTTTTCCCTTTTGCTCCGCGCGTGCCATTCATCATCCCTGTGCGCGGCGATGACGAGGCCGCAGGATGTCGGGGACGCTAATTAGTCGGCCACGTGGTCCCGCGAGCGCGCGAAGAAACCGAGAAAGACCAACCAACCCCCCCTCGCGTAAGGTCGCTTTAAAACTAGCTCCAGGGGAGCGTAATCCATCATCGAAAACGGCTGGTGTAACGTAACCGGCCGGTTATGCCCACCACTAATCAACGACGCTGACTTGCCGTATAATTAGATCTGCCTGGCCCCCCTCCGCTCACCCTTTCCTTTTCCCAAGCCGGCGACCGTGCTCGTGACTAGCCCCGTGTGCACATAGCACACGACCAGGTTCTTTCCTGCCCAGGGAATCGCAAAAAGCTTGTCCGTGTTCGGCTCCCCCCCTCGTGAGCTTCGAACGTTGATTACTGACGTACCCTTGGACGAGGAGCAGGGAACGTTCGCTGGTTATAGGGACCGTGAGTCGGGTCTGACGGCACGGTGGTGAATACCCGCGAGCTTCCTCGGGGTTTGTTTCGGGAATTTAGCCGCGTTTAACGCCTCGAATAACTCGGCTTTTCTCGCGTTCTCGGCTTCCACGTTTACCGTAGAGATACCGGCGTTTCGTGATTAGCTAAATCTAAAGCTAGGAGCGCGAGTGCGAATATCGGCGAGATAACAAAACAGCGACTGTTCTTTGGAAGTAACTAGTTCCGTTTGCAGCTTTATCGAGCGATATATGAGGAAGGAGCGTTCGTTTCGTGTAAAGTACTCGCGAAGTGGCTTCCGACAACTTGGTTCGTCACCGAGTATTACGATAGTTCTCCGATCGATGGAAAACGAGATCGTCGACAGTGTTTTTTTTTTTGGCTCACCTTCGCCGGACGTGAAGGGGCGGACCAGCCCAGGCAGCAGCACGCAGAACAACAGGAACAGGGAACACGATTTCGGCCTCATCGCGAACGTGTCACCGTCGTTCGTCGGTCATTCGTTCATCTTACGTCGTGGAAGAAGGAATCCGAAGAGACGCCGACGCCAAACGGTGCGTTTTCACCGTGGAATCGTGCGATGCCCGTGGACTGCACCTGTAAACGCAAACGCTCGGATTAACTTCGAACGGAGCCAAGTTCAACGGTGTCAAAGTCGACGACGCCGGATACAAAGTCGGAGTTTCGCACGAGTATCGGGGTTAAAAGTTTCAGAGAGCGTACACTTTGTACCTAATAGAGAAATAGTAGAGCGGTATGTCTGCATGATAAGGCTAATGCAATTGTTTCCGAGCGAATGAATAAGGCAGCACGCACCCATTATCCGTTTCTGCGGAATGTTTCAGAAGCGTGTGCCGGTGTTCGCGAGGGTACGGATTAATGTTGCATGAACTGGCTGGTGCACGCCGTGGTTCGTCGGTCATGATTAATTAAGCTAAATGAACCAGCAAGTTTTTCCGGGTTGTGTACAAAGAACGCGTAAAAAGTAGTAGTAACTTCTAGTCTCTCCCGGTCAGCGTTTCCTCGGCCGAGGAATTTTATAAATTTCTCCACGCTCTTCGCTGTGAATAATCGACGGAAACTTCCATTTCTCCGTCATCGAGCACCGCGAATTACCAAGTATACGCGCGTTTCTCTTCTACTCGTTGCTTCCACTCGCGGTAGGAAAATTCCAGGCTAAATTCCGTCTTATTCAAAAATATTTCAACGTCGAGACAAAAGCGAGTACACCCTTGGATGCTACTCGACTCGAACCTCGCCATCCCCGGCTTCTCCGACCGCGTGCTCGTAAATCCGAGCTGATATTCTCGAGCATCTTAAAATACGTATCCACTCGCGACGAGCGAAAAAAAGGTCAGAAACGAAACGGGGGTGAGGGAGAAAAAAAAAGGGAGACAGGAGAAAAATGAAGAGGAAAAGGAGAACGGTTTTCGAGTCGATTCGTTGGAAGCCGCGCTCGCCCCCGCGAAGGGTGCGTTTCCATCGAAAAATACGACGTAGCAGCCGGTGTTTCCTCAAAAAAAAATGGAAACTCGCCGGTGGCACGCGATGCGAAGGGCGGAAGCGACATCGACGTCGGGACGCGGATCGAAGGTTTCTCGTTGGGGTCTCTGGCTCGGTTGTTTCCACCGGAAAACGTAAAAGACGGTTAGGAGTGGCGAGAGTGCCACTTAGGTGCCGGCTGGCAACCCTTGCCATTTAAATATTCCGCCGGTACCGCGCACTTTCCCGCACGCGAAATTTCCTCGTGGCGCCTTGGCTCGACCGACTAGCACCACTGTAATTCCACCCCCTATCGCGCAGCCCGTTCCCTCGAATCCTGTTCTCCTCGTGGCCAATTCTGCCCGATAACCGAGCCTCGTTAATTATTAACGGCGATCCGTCTAGTGGGAATGGATCGGCGGACGCGAAAAATTCGTTCGGTCCCGGGGTAATTGGAATCTCGGAGGGTAGGGGGTGCGGGGCTAATATCGCTTGCTTCTTCCTCGATTACTCGGTAAATACGGGGAGAACCGAGGTATACGGTCGCGTGCATAAACAAGCGGAAGGATTTCGCTCGGCGGAGAATCGCGCGAGGGGCTGGTTTTTCTTGGAGGCGGAAAGAAAGAGAAAAAAGGGAGATCGGCGGAGAAAGGCGAAGAGGCGAGAGATTCGATTGCTCCGGTTATAGAGGCTGGTTCTATGGAAAATATCAGCGTCCGACTAGTATCGGGAGAGAGGTTCCCGGGTTTAATTAAAGTCCAGATGAAACTTTACGGGCGGCGATAAAGCGTTGCTGCACGCGGCGGACGTATTTGCGCTGGAACGGTTCGGTGTGTACCCGCGCAGGGAACTAGTTTCGCGAGCGTGTTCGTCGGGACGGGACTGGAAGGAAATCCACGGGAACAAATGGGCGCGAGAGAGCGAGAGGTGGACGGCCCTGGCGGACTTGTACTCGCGCTCTGCTATCGGCGGATTGAAACGCGACAGGAGGATCGTTTGTCAATGTCGTCCTTCGTGGGTCCTTTGTTAGCCTCGCGGTCTCGCGTTTGTAGGCGGCGCAAACTATTTCGTTCGAGATCGAAAGTGGCCTGCCCGGTGCTGCACGTGCCTCTGTCAGCGGCTCGAGTAATTATCCGTGATGAATTTCACCGTTGCGAGGAGAAATTACTCGCGGCTCGGACTTGCAAAGGGGTTTAAAATTAGATCAAAGATCGGCCTGAATCGCGATACGCGGCAGCTCGGCTAAAGCGGCAATTCCGAGGAACGACACCGCGGTATCAACCCTCGGTCGGCCGCGGCGTCGGGACGAATTCGCCCTAATGGAAACGCGAACCGACGACCAACCACGAGCGTGGGTCGCGGCGGGGGGATAAACGGCGTGGAATCGATAGTCGGCTCGTTATCCGCGGGAAAGTCGGCGATGAGGCCGTACGAGGAATCGAAGAGGCAGAGCGATCAGGTCCGCGGACTGCCGCCGCTGTTAGGGAAGGTAGACAGGACGGGGCGAGAACGGTCTCGGAGATTCATGACGCGGAATAATCCACGGGACGAGTAGATGCCCGTGGAACGCGCATTATGCGAGCGTATCGGCGTCCCTACACAGATTTCCCATCGGCGGCGGCTCGGAGAAAGCCCGGGGTCTAATCCTCCAGGACGAGGACTCAATTTATAAACGTGCCCAGTATTACCACTCAAAGGCTTAAAACACTCGACACCGAGCAGACGTCGTGGTGCCGCGCGGACGAACACATGGCATTTCACACTGCAATTGCCACGAATGCCACTCCTCTCCTCTCCTCTCCCCGGCTGGCGCTCGCGCGCGCGCTAGTCGGGGATAAGCGCGAGAAACTCGAGTGCTATTCACCCGCTTGGCTGCTCCAGGAAAGCTCTTTTCTTTTCACGGGACCTGTTTCCAGGGGTCTTCTTCGCCACTTTACAAGCGGAACGCCAGCCGTCCCCGCCCGTTTCAAAACCGACGCACCCTGTCTATACGCGCTTCGCGCCTCCTGTCCTTCCACTTCCACGCTTCTTTTCCCTTTTCTCCCCCGTTTTATACTCTGCTTCGCGTCCTCCTTCCTGCTCGACGTCGCGCCGCGTCGCGTCGCGTCGGATCAAACGTCCGCGGAGACACGGTACACGCGGGACGTCGAGAGGCGAGCGCGAGAGACCGCGACTCGAAAGCGGTTTAAAGCTTCGAAGGGCAACCTGGGTATCGCGTGACAACAGGTAGGGGGAATCAACGGGGCCGGATTCCCTGGAGTATTCACCGGCTACCGGTTTGCGAGGCCGCCGCCGCCTCCCTTCGATGTTTCTATTCCGCTTCGGCCACGGCACAGAAGCCAGCCCTCGAGGAACGCAACGAGAGACGATCCGCGCGTGCTTACGCTCTCCAATATGTGTACCGGGGATTCCTGTGGAAGCGGGCAGAACGGAGAGAAGGACGCGGTTGGTGCTTTCTTCTCTTTGCCCGCACACGCCAGACTTCCGATCGAGAATTCGTTATTGATTGTTCGCCTCTCGCGAGAGCGTGCGAAATTTCGCCGGGTCTCCCGGGAGGATGGATTCTATTAGGGTGGCTGGGCTCGATGGCAGCGAAAGTAGACGGAAAATGTGGTTTTCTTGTTTGGTTTCGAGGGAGAAGCGATACGTGGCTATGGATCCTCGCTGTGAATGTACCGAGGCGCCGATATTTCGGGAGCAATTTCGTATTCTCTATTTTTCTCCGATTTAGTTTCGTTTAACGCGAATTTGAAGCAATTACCCGCCATCTGCTGTTAATTTGCAATCGCGATAACTTTTAGCGAAGAAAGTGTGCCAGCTAAGAGGAAAGTCGAGTTAATTCGTTAGAAATCCACGAAAAAGCTATTCTGTCTTCGACGTATCACCCCTAGTCCCCGTTTCTTATTTCTCCGTCTACTTTTACTCGTTTCGACGAGTTTTATCGTTCGATCCGTCTATTCAAACTTTGGAAAAATCAATAGCGAGGATCGTCGGTACCAGGACTCGTCCTGTTTCGTTGTACTCCATCAGAGCAAACGTCGGCGTTGACCCTGTTCGAGTTTCAGGGTCCAACGCGGATCGATCGAGGCCCTCGAAAGAAGCTGCAACCCCTCGAAGATCGTAGGGGTTTCGTGAAACAGCGGGCAATTACGCTCTCTCTCTCTCTTTCTTTCTCTCTCTCCCTTTCGGCTAGATGTTCATCGTGGAAACCGTGCATCGTGTTATTTAGAAACTTCCCGACCGATCCTCCGCTCTTCTCCGCCGTGTAATCTCGCAGCGTTATAAAGCACGCCGTAACATTTCTAATGCCCAGGGTTATTACGCGTTTTATCTTACAGCGTTGTAAATTGCGACGCACGCATGCGCGCCGCCGGTCGTAATAAATTTGCATGCATTTACGTAACGCGTTACGAATTTTCCGTTCGCGGCCGCGAACTTGAGCGGTTTTCCCCGTGAGGGACGAGCGTGCTGGGTGGTTGCAGGGATTCGCTCGGAATATGTACGACTGCCTCGTGGTCCGAGACGGAGAAACGTCCAGGCGAGGAGATGAAGTCGAATGGCTTAATCAAAAGCGGCTGCCCGCAACGCGTTGCCGGTTTACAACGCCAGGATCGAAGTACGTTCTCCTTTTTCGGGCGTAAACGCGGGTTTTAACGATTTATAGATCCCTCTCGAAGGACGAGGGAGGATAAAAGAGCGTGAGATCGTTATTTATGGACAGTCTGCTTCGAGGAGCAAGAAAGGGTGTATATTCGGATGATAAACATCCACCTCGCCTCTAAACATCCGAATCCGCTGCGCAGCGATGACCGATCTCCGCCTTACTTTTCATCCCGCTATCTCCCCGTCGGATCTCCGAGCGCCATAAAAAAGACATTTCTCGCTAAATCATCCCCTGGCCAATTTTCTCCGCCCACCGTGTTACCCGTCCCTTGGATCAGCCTGCCGCGCAAACACGCGAGCAAGGGGAACCGTAAATTTCCCGCGGAACAGCTTCTTTCCTCTGGAAACATGCACGCGGGTTTCCACCGTTATTTCTCGTTCCCGTTCCACCGACCAAAATCCGTACAGACACGAGCCCTCGCGCGCGCAGGAAAATTATACGGGGAGGAAATTAAGCGGGGTCTCGTCGCGGGGAAATTTAAGAATTCGAAACTTCACTGGCGGAAACTTAGCCGCGAACATCGTCGAGGGAAAAAGGTCGTAACGTTGGAGAGGGGCCCCGGTTGTGTATATAACTAGAGAGCAGGAGTCAATCGAAACCGCAGAGCGTGAAAGGACTCAGCGCGTTTGGTGCGCACGATTTCTCGAGGGGCCCTTGGAGAGGCACACGTGTGACCCCAGGTATACCTTCCGTGCCTCCGCCCCTGGCTATCTTTTCTTCCCGGCTCGCTTTCTTTTTATCCTCCACCCTCTCCCCGAGCAACGTCTCATTCTCTCCCTTTCTCCCTGTCTTCTGCTCCAAACGTAATCCGAGAAGATTACCGAGCGAAATAAACATGTCAACCCCCCTGCGGAGGGAGGGATGTGGGTTTGCGGAGCGTCTTTATAGACCGCGCGTAGAATATTCCTCTCCGGTCCTCCCCTCTCCCTCTCTCTCCCGTCCATTTCTGCTCACCTTCCACGTAGGTAGTCCCGCGGATGAAGATCCTTCGAGATACAGCTCTACCGACTGTCCGGGGCCCGTTAGTTAAGCCAGATGCGAGCGTCCGGGCCATAAGTTTGCACGCGCGATCCGCCGCGTCCGCTGCTATCTCTCTACCATCCGGACCGACCGATCTCCAAGATACGCGTTTTCCTAGACGAGAGACACGTCACGTCGCCCATTCGTCCCTTCGAGGACCGCGTGGACGAGCGAGGCGTTCCTCGGGGTGGTTCCGGGGGGACGGCGTCGGAACGTCGATGCAACGCGTACAAATTTGCGGCTACCTGCGACGACGAGGATTCAATTCGGCGGAACGTGGCCTGTTCGCTCGATTTATGGGCTTGCAGCAGAACCGGTGCGAGGCTGTAACCCCCGTCCATTACGATCCTCGATCCATCGACTTTCCGTTGCGTCGAAAGCCTCCCAGGAACCTTCGTCCGTCGAGTGTCTGTTCCTTTTCTACGTGGCTCACGGTGAAAGGAGCGAGAGGTCGAGGCAGCCACGTCAAAGTGGCTCCAAGTGGGTTTAACCCGTGACTCGGAGTCTTTTAAAATCGTGAAGGGGGAAGGGCGAGTTTTCACGGCAGCTCGAAAGGGCAGAGAGTTTAAACCGTGACTCGGTCGACGGAGCCGTTGCCAGGAGAGGGTGACCGGTGGTAGATCAAAAGGGAGTTGTTTGGAGAAAAATTTCGAATATCTCTAGCGACGCGCCGCGACTCGGAAGAGAGCGTATTGCGGGTTAGGTCCGAGGTATCAAACGGAGGAAAAATCCTCTATTTCTCCGGCCTAAATCCGAGAAACACCTTCGTAACCTCTTTGATCGCTTCGTTAGCGCGGCGTCGCGCGAATAAGAGCGCCTGGACGGCGTGCGCGTCGCTGAAAATACACACCGTGGCCGGCCACGTGTGAGCCGAACGACGTCGTCGACGCTCGCTCGCGGGATCAAACGCTTTTCTCCTACGCTCGGATCTCGCCTCGGCGGAGAGGTTATTCGAAGATTTTCCGCGAACCGCGAGGATTCTGGACGCAGCCGGAGATTTTCCGTCGGGCACGTTTTCCCGGGGACCGGTGGTATCTGTCGCGCGATCTTGTCGCGGCGGACCCGGCGCGAGAAGAAACTCGTTTCCCCGATACGCTTTCCCTCTAATCTCGCGTGTCGATCGTTCGCCGCCATGCATACCAAGCGTACGCGCCATCGCGCACACCTACACGTCGCCGCCGCCGCCGCTTTTTGGGACGTTCCCGTTTGATAAATGTCTCGCCGGGGTTGTTTCTGTCCGCCTCGCCCCGTTGCCCCGCGTTTTATTGGCTCGCCCGACACCCGTTCAATTTGCTTTCCTTTATCTCGCCTCGTTCGTCTCCGACGCCGATACAGGCTCCACCGCCTGTTTATTTAGGGGTGGTTGTTCGCGAAGATATGTCTAGGATAAATGTTCTCCGGCTCGGTTTACCGAGTAGAAAAAATATCGTTATCCGTCGGTATCTATAGTCGAACCACGACGAAGAAATAGCCCGAGATCGGAGGGACGAGGATCCCGAAGAAAACGGGATAAATCCAACCACTGTTCTCACCTACCGTTCACCAAACTCTCCGGCCATAATCCCGGCTCCCTTTTCTTATCTCCCGATCCACGCGTTAACTTTCCAGCCATCGGATTCACGCGTTATTTACCACAAATTCTCGACCTACCTACCCTCGCTGCCTCCCCCTATCTAACCGTGTATCTCCGTATCCGATGGATCTTCGTTCGATTCGATTTGTATCCATTATGCTCGACGTCCCCTACCCGAGAGCCCGGAAGTCTCTATAACCGAAGAAGAACCTCTCTCCTTGCTCGATCGTTTCTTCGTTCCCGACCGACCGAGCAACCAACCACGTCGCTGGAAATTCGTCGAAGCGTGAACACGCGCTGTTTGGCGCGCACGCTCGCGTGCACGCCGAGGTCTGGAGCGGAGCAGGTAGAAGGACGAGCCGTGAGAACGCAGATGGAGGGGCAACGCGTGCCAGGTGGGCCCGGTTCAGCCTCCTCCGGGGCGCAACGTTGTTTCCTGCCAGCCGATCCAGACCGCGATACCGAAAATCGATCCGTCCACCGAGATAACGCTCCGCATCGGCGAGTTTTTAATGGCTCCGCTACGGAAAGCGGGCTACGGGAACGAAACGCCGCTCCGACGACCGGCTTTACGCACTCCCATCACGTGCCTCGCGTTTCCTGCCTCCTCCTCTTCCTCCTCCTCCTCCTCCGTCGCAACCGCGACGTTTTTCCTTCGATTACTCGCCTTGGGAGATTCCACGAGTTTCAGTTTGTCGAAGTAGCAGGGGAATAATGACGGGTATCGCGTGATGCGAGAAAGCCGCGCGTACGCGCACCATCGTTCGGGGGTAGACGAGACGCGGAGAGGGTTCACCGACTCGATGGTTCAACCATATATATATATAGACGATTTTCTTACCGTATAACTTTTCTCCGACTGGGATACACTGTATGCGCGTGCAATTTCCAGCGAACCCGCCAAGCCTCGCGGCTATTCACGATTACCCGCGGGGTAATCATGGAAATCTCCATCGATATCCATGCAAAAACAGCATCGTTCGATAATTACGGAATACCCATGGAGCGCACGCGCGCGAGCGCGAGCGAGCGAGCAAAGCCGGTGCAAAAACCTTCCGGGAAGATTAACGAGAGCCGATCGCTTCCGAAAAACCACGCGTGTCTGGATTAGCCGCGATCTTTACTACGATCTTCCACTTTCGTTTAATCCGCGACTTATCACCCGCGGAGGCGTACTCAACCCCGTTTTATCGAGAGCCGACGTCGAACGCGTTATCGGTGAAACTTTCCGTATGGAAACGTCAATTAACGGGCAGATAACGCGCGTATACGTGGAACGATCGAGCGCCACATGAACTCATTCTGCCGAAAGATAATAAATGCAACGCGATGGGGTGCGGGAGAAAAATCGAGAGGCAGGATTACGCGGAACGAGATCGCGCCGACTAAACGCCTCGGATCGGCGGGATGGGGCCCGTTATTTGACTTTGACAGACGTTATTAACGACTAACCGACCAACGCGAGCTTCTGGCCCGCGTAATGATCTCCGCGAAGCGGCGCCGGATAAAGAAAGCCGCTCCTCCTTCTCTTTTTCCGCCTGTCCGACCGGCGAATAAAGAGGACGAGCGTGGAACCGCGAGCCGTGCCAATGGATCCTCTTATTTCTCTCTCGACGTCGCCGCCGTCGACGTCGTCGTCGTCGTCGGCTGCGTGAACGCGACACGCGCCCCTTTGAATGTCCCCGTCAACGCTTTTCACTTTTCTCGCGATGCTCGCTTTCGTCCCGCCGCTTCCGCCGACTTCTTTCATCGTCCACGAGCCGCGTCGATGGAATTCGCGAGTCGCGCGCGATTTCGCGGGATCCCCGGGCGGAAGTCTCGCTGAAGGATTTTTCGAGAGCGATAGAGCGGGGTTGGTCGCGTGGGCGGCGGCCATTTTCCCCGGCGGAGCGTCGCCGTGGTTTAATTCGGGAAAACGCGACACGCGTTCCTCGTATCTCGTTGCAATTGTTCGTAGATTCGCGCGTCGGGGAAGCGACGGTTCGATATCGCGGCGGGCCCCGTTGCTCTTTACTTATTCGATAAGTCCACTCGGTGTATAGTCGCCGCGATGTCAGACTCGGAAGTGCAATCCCTGTTCAATGGAAATTACGCGTACCCCGATGTTCACCGGCTTTGCGGTTAAAGCTTCGTCAAACGTCGGATGACGTATCGACATCGGCTGGTGTCGGGATATAATTCTCGTTCAACGCGACTTACACGCGGAAGCTTCGAATTGAATCCGTGCATACGGTAGAATTACGAAAGGGACATATAAAATAAAGGAATAAAACAATAGAACGGAATATTCTATTCTCGATTGGGAAGGGAAATCGATTCCCCGCGCGCGTCCATTCACCGTGATATCCCTCGGATTTATCAATCAACCACGCGATCCATTTACACGAGTCGCATAAATATCCTCGACCGAGCGAAAGACCCAATTACCGACCAGCATTCGCCGCGATCTTGCCCGAGGATGATACACCGAGCGAAGTTTTTTTTTTTTTTTTTATCCGGGGAAAAAGAACGGCGCGGACACGAGGGAAACGGTTTTCGCGGGCATCGTTCCCGTCAAAGGAGACAAAGGCGTAATTATTGCGGCGGTATCGGGGCGACGATTAATGCCCGCTATCAATGGCCGCCCGACGAGAGATACGCGGCTTATTAATTAATTGCGTTCGCGGTGCACGCACGAGCGGGCGCGAGAGAGAGAGAGAGAGAGAGAGAGAGAGGCGGAGAGGACGAAATCGAAGGCCGATTATCGTAGTCGCGACTCTCGCGATAGATCCTCGTTAGCGGCGTCTATGATCGGGCGTCAGCTCGATCGGAAGGTTAACAGGCCGTGGCAAACAACGCCGGCGAACGATCCGCAATTTCCAGCGTTTATCGATTCGCGGCCGCGGAAATCGCGCAATTCCGCCGCCCCTCGCTTCGAGTTCCACGCGGAACTCGACCAGACGGAACGCGAAAGGGGTCGCGGTTGACGACCGTGCGCCTCTGTTCGCGAGGGTCGATTTCCCTGCGACCGTGAATTATCGACCGTTCTTCGACGGTCGCCGCGAAATAGGGGAATCGACGGAGATTCTTGGTGCTTTCACCGGCACGGGAATCTCGCAGTTTACGATGGCCGTGTATGGTCCGGTGTTTATAGAGGTGGAAAGTGCCCGGGTGAAGAGGACAGACGAATCGGGGATCGATACTGGAATCAATTCGATTTGTTTTCGTCCTCGAGGTATATAAAGTCTTTATTGGACGGCCCGTTGGATAGCTTCGTAGGTGTCGCCGATTTGCAAGGAAATTTTAGAGTTTACGAAGACAGCTCGTCGAAAAGAACACACCGACGACGTATTTATTAATCCTTCGAGTACGATATTACTATTCTAGGTTTTAACGTCTCTCGCTTTTCGTCTGGGGGAAAACATGCGTGCTTGTGAAATTTTCGATTCGGTTTTGTTCGTGTAACGACTCGCGTCAGGCAGTTTCAACACGCCTGTCATACGAACATCGCTCGGTGTATACGTAGTCGCGAGGAAAAACACCGCGCGTTTATCAGAAAAAAGCGAATAAAAGCGAAACTCGCGTCTTGAAAATAAAATCGCGCGTGTTTAACCGAACGCGAGATAAGAAGAATCGATGTTCGGAGCTTTAAGCGCGGATATCTCGCGAACTACATCGACGATCCCACGCGAGTTCGAATCATAGTTTAAACGGTCGATCTATCGGCGCGCGAAGCTGAAAATTCCTATAAACGTCGGCGATCCGGAAATCTAAATATTTGCCAGAGCTAGCCGGGAAGAGCATCGGCCAGCGATTCGTTACGTCCCATTCATTAATCGCGTTTCTATATATGAATGACCGCAATATTATGTTTTATTCACGAAGATAAATCCATGAATTAACCTCTGTCTTTCAACCGTGATCAATGAACTCGCACTCTTCCACGCGGAGTCTCCTCGCTCGCGAGTGGTTTCCCCAACCCCAGCCGATCTGCAAGTCGGAAACTGCGAATGGTATCGCGGCGGAAAGCCAAGGAACCGCGACCCCTCTGCATATTTCGCGTATTTACGAGCCAACTCGGACCCTCCTCGCACGCGTTTCGCGTAAATCCCCGAGAACTTACCGCCGGTCGCGTGTATACCGATCCATGCGATCCGGGGCACGTAATTCTGGTAAGTGGGGCCGAATGTTGGCGAATCTGCCGTTCGATGCCGCATATGGACGGCCACTTTACGATTATGCGATCCGCCGGAGGTCGATCCTCGTTCGTCTCCGACCACCGGCGAACCCGCTTCCTTTCCTGTAATTTTTCCAAACCGGAGCATCCCGGCTCCCTCCTCGCGAGCTGGCAGCTTTATTCCAAATGCCCGGTATTTCGCAAACTCGGCGCAAATGGCCGGCCGTTTGCCACGGTTTATGGCGCGAAGCGGTCGAAAGTTAAGCCCCGACGTTACGCGTCTCCGCGGGTCCCGCGCCGCGACGACAGAAACTGTCTACTTTGGATTTTTATCGCGCCCTTAGTCATCGCGGCTTTATATCGCGCTGTTTAGCAGATTTACGATAAAACGCGAGTCGCGCGCGAATTTCGGTGATTGTTCCTCTCGAGTTTGACGTTTGTGGCGGTCGTAAACGCCCGGGAAACAAGGGTAACCGGGCGTTTTCTTCAAACGCCATCGCCGCGCCGTCTCTAAAATACATCGAACGTTAAATCAACGTGCAACTTGTCAACGGCGAGTGGTCGTTCCTTCGATGGCCGGAGGAAAAATTTGGCACGCGCCGGCCGCGGTAAATATCCGGCGGGTTAACCGTCTCCGGGTAAATCATAGACCAGGACGTTTAGTGCCGCGAAACGATTTCTTCCGCGCGCGAGCAGGCCTTTATTTATTTCCGCGCGCTCGAATCCTCGAGTCCCGCGCCGCGTTCGTCCGGCGATACACGCGTCGCGTACGATCCGTGGTACGCGAGCGGTTTTACCGATCGCTAGAGTCGCTGCGAGCAACAAGTAAATCGCTCGCGTCGCTGTGCTACTCTCGCGGAATTTTTCTCCGCGCCGAGCGACGCTTGCAGCACGTTCCGGACACTTGAACCGTGGAATCGCTTTATGCTCGCGGGGCAAGCCGGATTAATTTGAATAGCAATAACGAGGAAAGGACGCCGACGAGGCAAGTGGAGCGTAAGATCGGTCGTGGAGAGACAGCCGCGGCTTTTTAAATAGGTTTTCCAGGGGACCTTTAAGCCGAGACCCAGCGGGAGTTCGCCTTGCCAGATAAGCGACTCCTAAATTCGAGCGATCTTTTCGAAACGCTCGTTCGACCGTGACTGAGCTCGCGGTGTATCGAAAGAGATCGCGCGATACCGTTTCGAGGAGAACGAGAAGAAAAAAAAGGAGAGAAAAGCGCGAGGAAAAATCGCGTGGCGGATGGAAAAGTGGCGAGAGAACGAGTGACACTCGAGCTGTAGCTCGTTAGCGATCTTCGAGAAGCTCGTAGGAGAATGTTCATCGAGTTGCCGCGACCTCGTTCAGTTTTAATTAACGCCTAGTCGCGGTCAAATCCGCTTTCGCGGGTTCGGATAGAGGACTCACTGGTGACTGCTGGAATCCGAAATGGTAGCTCGCCGGGTTCCCCGAGGAAATCCAGCTGGCACGCCGCGGAACACACGGTTCAATGTTTCCAAACCACTCTTCTTCTCGTTTATCCACGCGAGCGACACACCAGAAGCCCACTGCACACTGACACTGGTCGAAGAACGGACCGAGGCCGCGTCGAAGTTCACGTGCGATGTCGAGCTGGCGACGCCGAGGATGCAACTGCCAACTCCCTCTGACACCCTCCGACCTCTCTCGCGCTATCTTCCCTCCTCGTTTCGCCCTCTCGGACCTCTGTCTACCTCTGTCACTTTCCACGGAGACACGTCTCGGCGGAAGGATCGGGTCGCGACTCGCGTAGTCCTCTCGATCCGGGCATCTCACGGGGGAACGACGGAAACAGCAACGGCAACACACGCCACCGGTCGCGTTGCCACCCTTAACGAGCGAACGAACACCGAGAGCCCCAGCGCGCGCGGCTCATGTCGGCCAACTGACTCCGAGCGGAGAAACCTCGGGGCCCTTCGCCTCTTGGGCGCCGCTGCTCGCTCGCGCCGTGGTGGTGGAGACGCCGTCGACCCTGGTGGTGGTGGAGACGTGCCGGTGGTGGTGGTGGTGGCAGTAGCGGCGGAGACGAGCTGGACC
>NIJG01000134.1:1374265-1413736 GCA_002201625.1 Euglossa dilemma | reverse complement strand
TTTCCCCGCCGCGCCGCGCCGCGCCGCAGCGCGCTGGTGGGAGCGCGCGGATGCTGGAGCCAGGCTCGCTCGCCGACGCCGACGCCGATCGGAGTGCCGCGCGAGCTCTCGAGAGAAGCGGATCGACGCCGCTGCCGGCGCTCGCCGTTCTTAACTCTTATCAACGCTCTCGGTCGATCTTGGAGGGGATGATGCGACCTTTATCAGGGAAGGGGTTAGTCGGAGATCTCGAATGTTCGCGGTTCGCGGTTTTTTCGATATTGCTTTCCATTCTACCGCGATTACGATTGCGCCGTGAAAAATCCTCGCAGCCGGGTTATCTGGTTTCGAAAATCGACGCTGATTTCTTTTTTTCTCTTCTGGTTTATCTAACTCGAAACTCGCTGGGAAAAGTATGTCGACGTTTCGGAAGCATTTACTAACTCGTTCCGAGGTCAGACGGCGCACCGATACTTGGCAACAAACTATCGGACAGGAAGTACGTATTTCATTGAATTCCGCGATAACCTCGATACTCGGAGTCGTACCAATACCGCTCTCTTCGCCGCGCTATACCACGAGCCGCGGTGCGTTCGTACGAGGCCAGTCCCACGGTATTATGGCTAGCCGCGTGCGACAGAAAGAAACTCGAGGGAAAAAGAGAGGCAGAAAAAAGAAGAAAGGGAAAAAAGAGAGAAAAGAAACGGAGGGAAGAAAAAAAAAATCAACAAACAGACTGCACAGTTTCATCGACTGCCATTAAAAGGCAACCCTTAAAAGGTGAACACGCGGCGGTCGTTTCCTGTTGCCTTGCCGCGGGGTCACCGGTTCACGGCCGACGGGGAGCCTTAATAAAAAAGGGTTCAGGAAATCAGAGACGTTCTTCCTGCTTCTTACCACCGCGACGCCACCGCCGCCGTTGCGTTTTTCGACCGGTGCATAAATTTGTTTTTTCCCCAAATAAATACGCCGGCCATTTATTTACGATCTTGCCGTTTCCCGTGACCCGCGAGCCCACCTCCGCCCCCCGTTCCCTTTGCCCACAGCTCGGCCCTCTCTCCGGTCTCGCTCTTTGGTCCCTCTCTCCGGTCCCTCTGTTGTACACCGAACTGGCCAGGACTTGTCGCAGCGCTAACATTCACCCGGATAAATAAATATTGACCGTCGAGGCAGGCACCGCAAACAAATCCATTAATAACAGGAATTTAACCCCGTTGCGGAGGTGAACGAGCGCCCGCGCGCGTGTTTAACCATGGCCATGGGCCATGGCTCGGCCGCGTGTCCTCTTGCCAGCGAAATCGGCGTTGTCGGTGTCAATTTATATCTGCGGGTAGATTCACCGTTACGCTAGAATAATTTAATAACGCTCGGCTACGCGGGGGTGGTCGCTCGCTGCGAGCACAACCCCGACGCCGATGTTCCTACGCGCCGGATTCTTCGTCCCTGTCGCGTTTGCTCTTTGTCTAGCGTCGTTCAACCCCGCGGCCGATTGATCGGCGCTGGGCAGGGAAAGGGGGCGGGAAAGAGAGCGGAGAACGGGAGAGAACGGCGACGCGCAATTAGCAAGACTGTAATCAAATATAGCCGGATGGTTAATATCGACGGGAACGGTTCGGAGACAGAGCCTGCTGTCTCGTTAGCACCGTGGCAAACACGCGCTGTAACCTTTTCTTCCCTCTCGTGAACCACGAGGGGGGCACCGTGGAGGGGGTTGATTGATTGGGCGATGCAGGCGCGAGAGGTTAACTTAACGCGTATATTTTTCTCCTCTCTTTTTAACCCTTTCACGCTGTATGTGCATAACAAACGACTTACAAAATATCCTCTCTCTTTTTTTTTCCCTCCGTGTAACTCGTTTGTTCCTGACATTCGACGCTCAACCGCCGTCTATGCGATCGGTGTTTGAACTTTTCGTTTGAAATTTCGAAAGGGTGGAATTTCATGGATTTTCTCGGTGCACGAGGACGAAGTGGATCGCGTGGCGAAGACGCGAGCAGCGGGCTGCGTCGAGGAGGCAAAAGCGAACAACAATGGCGCATCGGAGGCGCGTGGCCGCACGAATTGATCAGCGTGTAAATACAAACGCGAGCAGCGATGGTCCGCTGTCTCGTGCACGTACCCAAGACGACGGCACGTCCCTATCACGTATCTATTAGCCGCGCTGCGTCCACGAGGCGCAGACAATGGCGAGGAACCGGCTGGACGAAAATTCTACCCTTCCTGCTTGATGCCTCGCCCTTCGGTTCCGCCGTGGAAACTCGGCCCCGTGGAAGATGATCGTCTCGTAATCCTATATAAACACGGTTATTTTTATCCCATTACAGGGCGGTTCCGTAACGGCCTGTAGAACACGGGGCCTGCATAATGCCACGCTGTGCGTGTACACGGCCGCTTCTAAGGGCCGCCGCCGAGTAGGGATGACCGCAGGGTCCCGAGGGGTGCACCGGTGCCACACCCCCTCCTCGGCCCCGCAGCCGTCCAGCTACGGCGCCCAGCGGGGGTTCCCGGTGCATGATACAGCCCTTCCAGGCCTCTCCTGCCTCTGCACCGGTCGCATTCCTCCGGAGACCGCGTTTTCCTTCCAGCCTCGTGAAAGGGATCGTGAGAGGGATAGCGAGGACCTCGAAGCAGGTCGAATTTTCATCGACTTTATGAATTTTATGTGGGCTCGTTCTCGACGAAGTCGCGAGGGATAACCGACGCCTGCGCGGGGGACGCGACGCTGTAGACGTTCTCGTGTATGGACAAAATGTAGCGTGAAGAAAATACGGTACATCGTTCGAGGGATATTCGGAGGGATATTTAGAGGGATATTTAGAGGGATATCGCGGTTAGGGGTTGCTTCCGCTCGGTCGAGCATTCGGTTTATCCGGTGATATTTTGAATAAAAAAAAAAAAAAAGGAAGAAGAGTCGGCCGGAATTTATCGATGGTGTCGCGTAACGGAGATATAAAGCGAACGGCGTGCCCCTGGGAAGAGGGAGAGAACCGGTAAAAGGGAGAGCGCGTTTGCCGATGTTCGGCCTGGTTTTCATTGGCATCGAGAAGGATTCCAGAGGCGGACGGGCCTCTATTTTTGTTTACTCGTGCCACGGTGATTCCGCGTCCGTTTATTTTCGTGTCGTCCGCTAAATTTCCTCGTTATTTCCCGTCCGTCAATGAGGGTTTCTTTGATGTTCGTCACGCCGGCCCGTTCAAGTGTCTGTGGATCTTGAAACGATGCGGGTCCAGCAGGGAACAGCGAGTCGGTCAGCCTCGGCGAACACGTGTCGTGCACTCGTCCACGAAATTCCACGGAGCACGTGACGCCACCGTCGTCGAACAGAGGCTCCTTTTCGAGTTTCCGTCGCGTTAACGACATGCCTCGTCACGTAGCCAGACAAAGACTTCCCAAGGTTTTCTCCGTAATAGCAGAGAAATCGGAATTGCGTGTGAAACGTTCCTGTTTCGCGTTTCCAGATTCGCGTCGAGTGCCGTCGTTCTGGAACCACTTGGCTCTACGCACGTTTTGCCAAGGGTGCGTTGCCGGAGTGGTCGTTCTCGAGGTTGCTCCTCGTGAGAGGGAAGTCTTGTAAAGCTGTTTCGTTTCTAACTCGAGGACGCAGACCTCCGAATCACCGGTTCTTCGAACCTTCGCGGTCGAATTGGAACAGGGGGTTGATTTTTATTAAAAGAACAGCGAGAGCGAAGAGGAGAACGCGAGTGCTGAAAAATAGTCGAGATCGGAATACGACGCTCCTAAATTTCGGAAGACGATTGTTCCAAGAGCAGGTAGCTCGGATATCCTGGCGACGCTTGGAGCAGCGCAAACACTCGAACAGGTATACCTCCGTGTCCTGCGAACTGCCGCGTTATCCTAGACGCCGTTTCGATTACTCCGCCGACGATACCTTTTTACCGAACCTCTTCTCACGTCCTTCCCTCGAGCGGAGCCGAAAGCTCCAGTCGGAGATCAAAGTGTCCGATTTTCTGCGCAGAGATAGTCCTAATTGACTGGCCGCGTTAGCGATAACCTCGGCAGTCGGTTTCGGAATTCCTCCGGGCCGAAAATCGAGAGAACCGCGATCCCAAGGTCCGGTCGAGATCGTCGGAACCGGTCGACGAAAACGCGGTTTCGCGTAACAGGAGACAAACGATCGATCACGCGGTTCCGGAGAGAAAGAAACGAAGCCGGTGGCGGCGATGGCGACGCCGAGGGAAAAAGCGCGGCGAACGATGCGAGTCACCGGCGAAATTGCGAGGTCGCATCGAGGAAATCGATGTATACGACCGGCAGGGCCGTATTTTTTACGCTTACTTGTCAGCGGGTCCATTAATTTTCCCGAGGAAAAATCGACGCTGCCTGTCTAGAGTTACGACGCGAGCCATCCTCGAGAGGAGTCCACCGGTGAAATCCGAGCCTGTCCCATTTCTCGTAAGAAAAGGGGAAGGAGAGGTGGAACGCGCGGGCGGATTAAAAAGGGAAAAGAAAAGAGAGAAAGGAAGAGAGAGAGGGGTTGGGTAGATGGAAAAAAGAACTGGACGTGGAGGAGCTCGGCGAGCAGGAGGCTGTCTCGAGGGCTTCCTCGAGATATCAAAAGGGGAGAACTAGCAAGACGGATACTTCTCGTTGGGAATCGTGGAAAATGGAGAGAAAGCGACGCGTTATATTTTTCCAAGTCTATTAGACCGCGAAACGCCCCTTATCGAGCGTGCCTAATTTATTTAGGTTTCTTTCAACCTTCATCGTCACGGTCCATCATCCATAACCTCCATCCACAGATCTATAATAGAGTTTTGTGAAATTCCGCGGATTATACGCTATTTATATACATAGTATCGAAGATTTTGAAACATCTTTTTAAAGTCTGCATAGAGTCATGCCACGAAGGTCTCGCCTGCGAGAGTCTCTCGTCTGCGTCGGGTATCGGTTACCGTCGCCTTATAAATCGTGTAAAATCGAAGGTGCCTCGTAAAATAAAAGAGCCCGGTCATCTTTCACGGAAAACAAATTCGAAATATTCGTAGATAGATCCTGCAGGCCTTCGGGATCGACTGCTTTATCTCGAGGCCCGAATCTCCATCGTCCTCGTCGCTCTTAAAACAAATGAATCCACTCGGAGCGAACCGGACGAACAGGTAAGCGGAGTGGAGAGAGCCCGTGGACCGCTTCAGGCCTGCATGCAGTCACCTCGGTTCGGCTCGCTAATAGTGCTTAATGGAATCGATAAGTTGTAGGACAAATCCGTGGTATTCCGTGGCGTAAAACTCGCTCGTAAATTCACCGAGCGACGCGAGTTCCCTCGAACCGCGTCCTTCCACCCTTTCATATTCCCGCGTTGCGTAAGGGCGGAAGAGATATCCTTCTCGATCCCTTCTTGTTTTCCACCGTCGAATCCTCCTCTTTCCGCTTTTTTTACGGCTACCGTCGCGCTCTTTACGATCGCTTCAAACGTCGCTTTTATGGGTAATAAGATTATTTTCGTTCGAACGGAGCCGTCTTTCGGCGCTAAAAGCACGAGGACGCGTTACGACATCGCTTCGTTTTCGACCGGTCGTCGTTAAACTCTGCTGCGATTCCTATTTATCCCGCGAGATTAGCCGATCACCGATTCCTTCGACTCGGTCTTCGAATTCCGCCAGTTCGCGACATTGACCTCTCGTTCTCGAACCTCGAATTTTTCCAACCGTTCTCGAGGACGTCGTATCCAAGAATGAAGGTTTCTCGGAATCATCGAGGAACCGGGAATCGATGGTGAAATTCTGCCGGTGGACGAACCGCGCGACGCGGACGGTGAGCGGCAGGAGTCGTCGCGGTTATTCCCGTTCGATGGAAACGCGTTGAATAGTGGCGCGGGCAAAGCCTTCGGCCTATTGAAATGCGGAGGAACGCGTCCGCGGGGTAGCGGCGCATTCACGATTGCATAAGTGGCGCAACGGGCGCATAAAGCCTGTTGCACGGCCGCGTATCCCGCAGCGGGAGATCGCCGAGTGCCTACTCGAGTTACTCGCCACTCGTTCACAATTGTGTCACCCCGCTGCCAGCCAGCCACCGCCCCTGTATCGCGAGCAACGGGCCGACGATTCGCAAACGGTCGCGTAATGAACGCGACCGGCCATTTTTCCCTTTCTTTCTCTCCTCTTTCCTTCCGAATCGACCGGCTGCCGCGCACACCCTAATTTTCCTCGTCATTGTGCGCTCGACTCGGCTCGCTCGCCGCGGGGAAACCGTGTGCCCCGCGACGGTTTACAATTTTACAGCGAGTCGAGTGCGCCGAGCATATGGCGCGCCACGCGAGAATCGAATCGGTTAGTTCGCGGCTGGCTGCTCGTGGTTTGCGAAACGCGACAGTCTGGAAGGTGTGCACACGATCCTGTGTCGCGCAGGAGGGTAGCTCGGTCAGGGCCCATTGTTACCCCTGAGTACCGAGCGGTCTCGTTCCATTCGCGAATCCCTTCGCGGAATCGACGAAGTCGCGAGCGAATTTTCCACCCTTCGCTGAGTTTCTAGGCCAGTCGACGCGCAATGCGGATTTCGATCGACCCGGGGTCAAAACGACGGAACTCGACCCGGGATTCGACCCAAATCTCGCACGCGAAAAGCGGAGCGGAGGAACAGGGGGTGACGGGGGGAGCATCGGTACTCGAAAATTCAACGGCGCGTTACGGGCGGTCGGAACGGAGCCATATGCGAGAAGAACCAACGTCTCCCCATTGTACTCGGGGATATAATAAAAATAATTTCCCGGAGGCAGAAACGTCTCTGTGGCATTAGCGAGCTAATGAAACGTGAGTTGGAGTCTAGCCTCTGGTGTCGCGTTTCCGGAAGACCAGAGAGAGAGAGAGGAGGGTCTACCTTTCGAACGGAAGCCCGGGAACGCGGTTCTGAGAGCGCAAAGGGAAGAGATCGGAGAGCGAGAAAGGGAACGGGGGAAGAAAAAGACGCGATGGTAGGGAGAAACCCGATCAATTTATTTATTAAACGTTTTTCGTGCCTTTGTCGGGGTCTGTCGCGTTCCCACGGGAAATACGAGGCGCTTAAAAGAGCGATGGCGCTGCGAATCCCGTGCGGGAGGGAATGGTCAGGACCTGCAGGATGTCGGAGGATGTCGGAGGATCAGCGGAGAGGTAGCTTCCCTTAATGGAATCACGGGCCCTGGTTATACGCGGCCCGGGGAGGGAACGAAGCTCGGCTCGCGAGATACTCGCTGAATTTTCGCTCGGCGAGGACGGGTTGGTTTCTTTCTCCCTGGACGTGTCGCGTCCTTGGGAACACGGCCGGGATCCCGAGTGGGGATGAAAGAGGAGACGGATCTACGAAGAAGCAGCAGCGGCTAGAGAGGAGAGTGGTCGATTCTTCTCCGAGAAGGAGACAGCGGTTCGCCATTAGCGCAATCTAATCGGCAGGGTCCCTTAATAACAGGTTGCTTCCCGACGTTCTCTGCCGGGGAAGAAGAAAATGAGGAACGCGGCTGAGGGAGGGAGCAGGGCGAGAAAGAAAGAGGGAAATAGGCGGGGACACCGCGGGCAGAAATTCATTCGGTTTCTCGGATACCTCTCCCGGAGCGAACCAAGGATCCTCTCCTTCTCTCTGTAATCTCCACGGCTCGGGCTCAATTAATGCCCAACGACAAAACCGCGGACAGGAGCGAGGAGGATAGGAAGGCCTCGAGGGGCTGCCGCGTGGGACCAGGTCCGCAGGAAGAATGCGTCCCGCGCCGTTCGGTAGATACCGCTAATTGCGAAGGCGTCCTCCAGCCGCAAAATTGCCGGGCACGCGCTCCAAGAATGCGCGTCGAATCGCCGCCGCGACGTTTCCTTCCTTTCCTCCTTTCTTCTCTTCTTCCGTTCCACCCCTCCGAGCAGTAAGCTTTCTTTCCTCGCGAGCCGACCGAAGCTTCGCTCTCTCCCTCGCGTTTGCGCGCTCGTGCAAACGCTTCTTTCCCGGCCAGAGAGCCGAGAGACGGATGGAACTTTGGAGCGGTTGAAGGTAGCCGTGGTCTCTCTATCTGCCCGGCTTGACGCGGAGTGTCTTCATCTCGTCCGCGGCGATACGCCGTGGCTTTGATAGATGTACGTAGTGGTTAAGCTTCGACGCTATTTATCTTGCCGCGGAAAACAGAGGTGAAGACTAAATCGGACCGATCGGAACACCTAGGATCGCGCGGGATCGAGAGCTCGCCGGCGTCTCGATAGACCTGAAATTGCACCTATTCCGATCTTTCCCAGCGGTCGTCGCATCCAGCGCGATCCGTTGCCCCGTTCCTTCCCGGAAACCCACGAAACTCTGTCATTATCCCGATAGGCAGGAGGACCTCTCGAAGCGACGAGGACGCACCGATATCCACCGCGAAAATCGAGCAAGAGAGAAACGTCCGCTTTCGGAATTACAAGCGGCGCAAAAGTGGCAGTGGGAAAGGCGGAGATCTCTCTAGCCGCCCTTCCTCCGATTCTCCGCTCTTTCGAATACGTATACAGGCCGCGAGAGAGGGAGCGAGCAGGAGCGAGGAGGAGTGAGGAGGAGAGGGATAATTCGCCTTCTAGGCGGGATGCAATCTGGTAGATTGTGGGGCACCGAAATTGCCGGGTTAGAGGAGTGCCTAGGTGGACTCGTCGCCCGCTTTCAGAAAACCAACGTGCCATTAGAGGTCGAAGAAGAGCGGTCTTCTTCTCCCTTCGCGTCGATACTCGTCTCGCTGGATATAATATCGAGTCACCGGCGAATAATGCGGCGGCACACATCGGCCAGGGTGTGCCCTCGTGAGACAAAGGGAAGGAGACTGCCTCCTTTTGTTTCCACGGCCACCATGCAACCGTCCTCCTGCTTCCTCTTCGTCTTTCCTCCTCATCTCCGTGCTTCCACGCGTTCCACGTGCACGCGCTTTGAGGGATTAAAAGTGCGGCGAACCGAGTTCCGCGTGCTCGCTTTGAGAGATTTCCGAGATAGAGCTCCGAGAGAGTTCCACTTGTACGGAGAATACTCGGGCGTTCCGATCCGACGCCGTCGAAGACGTCTATTCCCGGCTCGAATCCCTCGAAACGCTCGCACCTCGCGTTCCGTCGATATTCCGAGGGAACGCGTTTTTTCTTGCGTATCGGAGATACGCGCGGCAGCGGTCGTAAAGAAGTTAGGCGATAATTCGCCGGTTTGGCGAATAAAGCACTTAAGATGCCTCGGCGGAAGGCGGTTAACTGCAGCACGTGTGCCCGGGACAAGCGTAAGCACCTCTCGAGACAGCTACGTATGTTCCTGCCGTGCGGAGCGTAGCCTGGACTCGTCCCAAGAAATTTCGGGGCATAAATTCGGGCGGGCGGCGATTGAATCGGTTCGGGGGCGCAAAATAAGAGGACGGGCAGGTATGCGTCGTGTAAGCACGCGTGTTCCACGTGCTGGCGACGCGTTATCGGGCCCCGGACGGGGGGCAATCGTAACTAACGAAACTCATTTAGCACGTTCCACTCGTCGAACGGTCTCATCGGCCTGGTAATTAACATAATTAATATTCCGACGACGAGCAGCTCCCATGGCCGAGAACGAGTCGCGTACCCTTTCGGCGGCGCAGCGTGTGGCTTTACCTGAAAATACCTGCACGAACGACGCCGGGGAACGGACAGGGGACTCCGTCGAAGAACGCGTCGCGGATACCCCCCAGCGCGACCGGTCGTGATCGATAGCGGCCACAAAAGATCGGATTAATAGACGGATGGGGTTGCCTCTTCGGTCCTCCTCTGCGAGCAGACGCTTCCAACAGGGCGGTCATTCGCGAGGAGAAAGGCTGCCCGTGACCATTCAACTTTCTCCACTCGCGAGCTTTCCGGCGGGATGTTCCCTGTTCGAATTTGGAAGGGTTCGATAGAGCTCGGAAGACCCGAAAGTGCCGGAAGATTGAACGATCTTCTCCATTTCGAGGCGGTTGTCGCTGCGAAATGACTCGCGTCTCGTCCCATCGAGCAGCGCGTCGAAAAATTGAGACGAAGGATCGATTTCTAAACTTTGAGAACGGTTATTGCGTTACGTTCAGTGCAAATTTCCTGGTTCCGATAAAACACGAATGAAAGTACGGTGGTTCGGACTCGGAAGCTCGCGAGGATTCGCCAATCCCCGATATCGTCCCTCTGGACACGAGACCAGCCACGAGACCACAGCCGGTTGCATCGAACGATACAGTTTCGAGGGGCATCCATCGATACTGGTATGTCCCACGGCTCACCCACGGCTCACCCATAGCCACGAGGGACCGTCAGGACCTGTGTGTTCGTTCCACAGGTGCGGATTTCGTCGATTTCGCGCATCGACGGAGACCGCTCTATCAGGCAGCTGCAGGCCACCGGACTCCTCCCGACGCTTCCGACGCTTCCACGTGTTCCCCTGTCCCTCGCTTTCGCCCCGTCCACCTTGACGTCTTCCACGACCTAGAGTAGAACCGACGAATCCCTGCCACCGGCTCTTTTTTTCTCTCCACTTCTCTCGACGACCGAAGAGGGCCAGGAACTTGCTCTCTTGACAGCCCGTGGTTTCTCCTGCGTTAGGACACAGGACTGTTGCACAATGCGTCGAGCAACACCGGGCCCTTTGTGCGATACCGGCGATAGCTTTTTTCTCCTCCTCTCCCCCCTCCTTGCTCTTCCGACAGTTGTCCGGCCTCTGTTGCACGCCCGTGGCCTCCTCGTTTCCTCCCTCGTTCGCGAGACTGGAAGGATCTATCCGACCTTAATTCGTTCGCCGACTCACAATGGCCGTCCGTTTTCCAGCTCGTCGGAGACCATGGAAAGCGTTGCCTTACGCCCGGATTTTCTTTTCCTTCCCCTCCCCTTTCATCCGCCTTTTGTCTCTGTTTTCCTTTTCTCCCTGCCCCTTCTCCCTAGTCTACCTGACCACCTACCGTTCGCTCCGCGTTTGCGTGTCCCATTTTTCGATTTGCATGCGCGCATTATCCCACGACCACGCTCTCGAGCAACCGTCGTCCGTGTACCGATGGAACGAACGGAATTAGGAGTTACCTGCGCCTGTCTTTCGTTTTTCCCTCTCGGAAACACGAGACGTCGCGTCGAGTCGCGTCGCGGTGTCTTAAAATTTCGTTTCCCGCGCGTCCGGTGCTACTTTCGACTCTCGTTATCTTAATACCCGACATCGAATCACCATTAGAACTCGTCCTGCCCGATTTCAATTTGTCAGCCGTAAAAACTCGCCAGGGAACGGAGGAACGGTTACGGATACGCTCTTAATCACTGGATTCCTACCTGACCGGTCGGAAGACGCGGTGTTTGCGTTCGCCATCGGGCCATCCATCGCGGCCGGCGAGATTCATGCAGCCGCGAAGATTCCGCAAACACGGGGCAATTAATATCCAGCCGGGGGATCTTCTTGTTGCGGCTCATCTTTCATCGCACGGCCGACGGGTCACGATCGACCAGCACTTTTTCATCCATCAATTCTAATTGATGCCGCTCGATTTACCTCTCGACCAAGCGGTTTTTGCGTGCCGCCGCGTCCGCGATATTCCCATAATTCACCTCGCTCGCCCTCTCCTCCTCCCCTCGGGCGAAAATCTCGGCAATCATCGTAATGGAAGAGGCGCGAGGAGAGAAAACTCGCGCGACATATCCGCGGTTCCCTGCTTAATTTCCCTTCGAATCTCGCGTTTCTTTCATCGTGGACACCATGGGACACCGTGCTGTGTGGAAATATTTGGATCGCTGGATCGAAAGCGCGATTGATCGAATCGGAGAATCGGTTTCGAGATAAAGGGGTGCGATGTAGAAGGAAAGGGTTGCGAAGAAGCATCGCGATACCGCGAGAGACGTCGTGAGAGACGCGGCGAGAGACGAGGGAACGAGCGGGAAATTGAATCGGGAGAGCGTGATCCATGGTGGTCGTTATCGATCGCGAGGCTCGCGGAGTCGGTGCTGATGAATGGAAACTGGTCACGTTAACTTTAACCGTAATTTCGCGATTGATGGCGGCCTGGGCGAAGAAGAGTTGCGTTATATCGCGCTATGGGAGCCAGTGATTCTCAAACTTTTTCCCCGTTAATGACTTCGCAGACCAGTCTCGGCCGATGGGGTACGCACGCGTGCTCCGAGATGGCACGGAGATAATGAAATTACCGAAATAACGAAGGAGATTGCGCGTTAATTACCGCGCGGAGATTACGTGCTCCGTTCGTTGATTCGCGAACGTTACGCGGTAACGATCCTGAAAAGAGAGAGAGGGACTTTCTCGAATAAATCACGGAGGATAAATCGAGGATCCGGGTGTGACGCGACGGCGGAAGAATAAAGGAAAGGAGCGGACGGGAAAGTCGATAATTCGTAACAGCCGATCGATCGGAGGATTTCCTTTCGTCGCGGAACCGTTGGCCAAGAAGGGAGATACGCGAAATTAATGGAAGCCCGGCGTGGAAATTAACGATTTAATGGAATTTAATTGAACGTTCGGCTTTTCGTCGGACGACACCGGGCTCGCTGATTTATTCGAAAGCGTGACGGTGTCGATCGTGACGTAATCGCTTATCTTAATCCGCGCTCGCGAGAGGATGCTCCCGCTCGAAGGTAAATGACGTTTCTCCTTAATGACCGGGGAAACGATAATCGAGTCAGCCGGTCGACTTAACGTCAATCACTCTCTTTCTGCTCCTCCATCTCTCTCTTTCTCTCTTTTATCCCAGCTCTGTCCCTGTCCCACCTTCCGGCTCGTTCAACCACCATCTCGCTTTCTCCACGCGCTTTTATTTTCAGTACGCTCTTAACTATAAATCAGTCCGTTTTTCTCCTTTATTTTTTTACTCTCCGCGCGTTCCTCCTTTTTTCCTCCCTCCTCTTTTAACCCCTTTTCCCGTCTTTTTTCACGAAACGAGCGTGATCACGCGCGCGTGTGTTCGCGCTCGCGCGCGCGCGCAGCCTGATTAAAACGGGTTATTAATTACGGGCTGGCGTCGACGTGAATGAATGCGGTGCCATCGATAGCCACGGACACGGTGGATGGAGGGTGGGCTCTTTTATTTTCGCGAAATTTCGTATCGGTACGTCGCTGAAATATGCATCGAACACTCGCGTGCCCCCGAATCGGGGAGGGCCCGTGGATATCGGGGAAATTTGCGGCGTTTGAGCACTGTGTATTTAATTATCCAACGCCACCGTGTGTGATTAATATCGGCTTCTTCTTTTAAGCCAATCAATTTTAATTATAAGCGCATAAAGAGCTAGCGAGAGGCCGCCGCGAACGATGGGGATTAATGAAAAATTCATGTCGCGATCCGCGCCGATAATTCATGCCGTTCCGCGATACGTCTCCGTGGCTCTGTTACCTTTATTCCGTGGAATTTCATCAGAGTCCTTCCCTCTAACCCGGATTTCCTTCCGCTACTAAAGTCGAAGACGTTTGCATTGGCTCGCGCTGCTCGAGGTCAACCTGATAATATCGTCCTGGCCTTTAATTTCTTCCCGATTACCCCGATCGCGAACTTCCGCGTCCTAACGTCCTTCGTACAACTCGTCGATCGCGATCGCGACGACCTTCGAACGAATATCTTTCGGCGAACAAGAATGTACGAACGCGAGAACGTCGAAGGAAGCCGGATATTTCCGTGCAATTAGGAGTTGCCGGTGCCGCAAACACCGGTCTTTTCACGGTGTCCGTTCCGAAAAGCGACACGGATCGGTCTGAAAAAGCCGGTCGCCCGGAGCAATCGGGCCACGAGGCGAAAGAGAACGGGGTTCCGTGGACGAGTAACAAACAGAGAGCTCGTTTTCAATAGGGAGCCGGTGTTGAATACCGTGCAGCGGCGTTTGTGCCGGGTGACGGCGGGACTTCATTAATCCAAATCAGACGTCGTTGAGAGACCGGTGTCGCTGGCCTGGCTTTATACTTATTTCGAGCCCATAACTTCCCTGGTTGCCGCTTATTACAGTTCGATCGACGGCCAAAAGCGGCACGAGCGGTTAATTGACTTTTTGAACTTTCCGCCGGGTGAATGGGCCAAAGGGGAGAGAGAGCTTTAAAGTTTCCGCGAAAGGGCGAAAGTCGCGACGCCGGCGTCTCGTTCTCCTCTTTCGGCAACGGCACTCGACCACCGACGAGACACTCTCCCTTCCGGCCGAGTGCCAGCCAAGATACAGACGTTTATGGGGATACCAGCCTGCTGGCGAGGAGCAATTAACCACGGACACTCTCGTATCAAAGTTCCATCGCGGCAAAAGAAATATCGTTCCACGAGCTACTCCTGTCCGAATCCGGTCTTCTCTCCGTTTACCGTTTACAACGTAATTGGCGCACTCGGTTTTTCAAGAGACCGGCAACACGTCGAGCGTTACGTTTCTTTCTCAGACGAAATATCGAATAACCTAGAGTAATCCTCGGCGAGTGATTACATCGGCGAAGGAGCACGCTGGAAGAAGATCGACGATTAAACGTAATTTAAATATCCATCGCTATTACCGAGCATTTCAATCTCCCGTCCCAGGGCGCCTCGATCGTCCTGCCACGTGCTTATCAACTTTAATGCACGCTACTAATATTTCACCAACGGCCAAACTTTTAAAGTCCTCTTTAATCTCCGCGGAAACTTCGATTACTTATTAAATCCGCATCTTTCCGCGTCCACCGTCGCGGAAGATATAAGAACTCCTTTAATAACCCAGATTCCGAGTCCTCGAGGCGCCGCGGCGGTTTCAATCTTGGCCACACACCGTCGCACCAAATACCCTCCATTCGATATATTTAAAATCCTCTTAAAGAGGCGAAAGTTTCGCGGAGCTCGAGGCCGATTTAAAACCGGCCTCCGCGACGGAAGTTGGTTCGATGAGCCGGCATAAAGAAACAGGAATATTCCCGGGGAAAAAGGGGTGGAACGCAAAGTTGCCGCGTTTCCACCGGAAGAAATAAGACGCGCGGCTACTTTCAATCGGGACCGTGCGGAACTTTTTTCTTTCTCCCCCGAGTAATCCTCCGGCGAGTCGCTAATCTCATTGTCCCCGATGGCGAGGATCGACCCCTTCCGTCGTCGAGAAGCGTGCGCTCCGGCTTCGATAAATGCTTCCACGAAGGTGTTTCAACCGTGTTATTCGGTCCCGATAACGCGGCCCGCTCGCACGTGCAGCAACCGAACGATTCCGCGGCCCTATCGCGACGTTTATGTAGTACGCTCGCGAAGTTACACTTAAGCACGTTTGTTCCGCGATCCAGTCGAGATACTACATGTTCCCGCTACAAATCACTCGCGCTGAAAACGTATACGGGAAGTGGCGTGATAGAAAGCGGATAGGAAGCTCCGGGATATTGCTGAAAATTGCGGCGAGCTCGGACCCGAATCCGCTTTCATCGATCACCGAGAATTACCGATAATCTTAATCTCGGGCTGGAAATTTATGCCAGCCTTAGCCGAGTAGCCGCGACGCGGCCAGATACAGCAGGATCTCCGACCGATGATGTATCAGCGTCTGATCTCGGGATATCGCAACTCGTTCGACTTATCGCGTTATCCAACCGCACAAAGGAAGAGCGGCCCGAACGGGATAAATTAGATTTCCCTACGATTTCGTCGCGAGGCACCTTGGTAACCGACATTGTCCAACGAGTTCCGATTTTCTCCGGAGAATCGTGTTTTCGTAACTGGAACGGGTTAAAGTTGGAAGACGATAACGCGCGGAGGATGACGATGAATGGACGAAAAAGACCGGTGACTCACTCGCGGATAACCTTTAACCTCTCGGACTGGCCTAATTGAAGCGGGCTTCCGTCGACCTTAGAACCGCGTCGAAAATAGGTTACTGGTGATCTAGAAACGGTATCTCAGTGAAACCGATTGATAAGTGCCCCCCGGAATAACTACGTCGAACGCTCGGTGTCCCGTTCCCCTCGTCTTTGTTCGAATTCTACGAATACTCGGCCGATTCTCGAGGAGCGTAAAAATTGCGCGGAAACCGCGATCGTCGTGGCAGTAACGGCACGTAAAACCGGGAATCGAGTACCAGCAGTGACTCAGCTGCGCGATAACTTTTACCCTTTCGGGCCTCGGAACCAGTCGCAAGTTCCCCCTATCGCGGTTCGTGGAAGGTGGAGGCGATGGAGCGGCGGATTGGCCTGCGAAATCCGGCAAATTATCGGTCTACTTGCGGCTACTTAGGTCGCGGGGCGTAGCTTGGGACTGGAAACACGCGATAAAGAATTTTTCCACGTGTTGCCGTTGCCCGGGACCAAGGCAGGCCGCGATGGGAAACGCGGTTCGGCTGGCCGACGCCGCCGCCGCGGCGCGATTTCGTATCGATCGCGGCGCGGGACGTTGCGAAACCGGTTGCCCTCGCTGATAAAACGGTAAGAGCGAGAAGGCCCGACGGATATTCCGTTCACGTTCGATTTCGAGGTATCGAGCACGTGCGGGCCCGCGGTTGCGTAACGCGACCCTCGCGGCCGAGGAAACGCGAAAGAATCTCGCGCGGATCCGTTTCAATTTCCCATTTATTCGCTCGTTTCGATTCCGCGCGACCATCCGGCGTGCCACGGCTCGATAAATCGCCACTGGCTCCGCGTAATCGGCATTGCAGGGCGCAACTTGGAATCCCGTCAACGATATTCCGTTTCCTTCGCCTTTTCTTTTCCCCCTTTTTTTTCTCTCTCCTTCTCCTTTTCCCTCCTTTCGCCGGTTTTCGCGACCACGGTTGGCTGATTGTCTTGGTCGTCGATTCCAAGTCGCGTTGCCGCGCGCGTGCTTCGACTCCGTGGCGTTTTTCCCTCGCGGCGAGGCATGCGCGATGGAAACCCGACGTCCCGGTTTTATTTATCGCGGACGAAAGGGGGTCCCGCGGCCACGTCCAGTCAATTAACTCGTCCCGGGGAAAAACGCTGACCGGCGCGCGCTTTGGCGCGCTTTGGCGCGGCCGCTCCCGCGGATTCCGCGCGAGAGACGCTCCGCCGTCCCCGGAATGCGTAATCGGATCAACGTGGCTCGCCGATCCTTCCTGCTCGATACCTAGGTTGCCTCGTAATTCCTCGTTTGCTAATACGCAAATTGGAAGACTCTCGGCGTGTTTTCGTCGAGTTTCACCAGAGCGACGCCTCGCGGGTGTCCGACGAGGATCGATGGAAATAAACGCGGTGAAAAATGGCGCGACGATGTAATCTCGATATTTGCCACTTCACCTAGAGCGAGCTCGACATCCGGCAGCCGTGTGTTCATAACTGGAATCCTTGGGATATTCATCAACGATCCATCAACGGCGCAGAATAGCCGGGGAAAAATAGAGCTCGTGCAATTAAACGATTAACCCTAGCGGCAAGGGCGAGCGAATCTCGTAATCGACACCGGTCCCATTGTACCGGTGCTTTCCATCGAACAAAAGCGGCTCTCGGTATTCAACGGCGGGCTAAAACGCGTAGCTGAACGGGGTCGGGAAAAGCCGCGAAAGGCGAGGGATATTCGAATTCGTTATTGCGTTCCACGAACAGGACCGGAAGAGAGACTGGGACGGGACGAGGAGGCGGGGCGTAGCGCGAAACGCTGGAAACGCGAGAAGCGGCGTCGCGGTGCACGACGCGGCTCGGCACGGCGCGACGCGACGCCACGCACGACGGAGATACGTCGGAATTTTAATATTCCTCGGCGGGCTGGAAAGGGGGCCGAGTGTAATCCCCTTGACAAACGGCTGCCTGCTCCCTGATGCCTCTTGACAAACAGGGGCCATCGTTCTCGCGCCGCGGCTTTCGAACGAAACAAGCGGACGAGGAAGAAAAGACGCGGAATATTTCGCCAGGAGGGGAGAAGCTTCTGGATCGAATCCAAGCAGTTTTGCCGCGCTTTGTCGCCGAAACAAATTGCTCCTTCTTCCCGCGGTGGACGCTCGCGATAATTGCGTCGCTCGTGGAAAAACGCTCGCGCGAGGGGAGGAAGATGGGATCAGAAGAGGGTGGTCGGACGAAGGAACGAGAGAAAGAGGGTGGCGTAGACGAGAGGAGCGTCCTCGCGAGCGGTTCGCGGCCCCGGGCCGACATTAATATCGCGGAATAGAGCTGGCCGCGTGGCGAGATTCCGCGGCGATTCTATTTCTAACTCGTTCCCGTGCGTCGTAAATCGTGGCTTCTTCGCGGTCCGAGGAACAGCTGCGTTTCGCGTCGAATCCAGGATTCCGCGAGGTCGGCCGTGGCCGCGAACCAACGTACCGTTCCATCCGCGTCTGTGTGGGCAACGATTACGCGTATCTCGTGGGATCTCGGCGTGAAACGCTCGACTAATCGACAATCGCGTACGAATACGCGAAACGAACGTCTTGTTCGCGTGTCTAACGACAGAGGGAAGGCAGGCCTCCTCGGGTTTATCATCGGCGAGAAGGGGTCAGAAAGAACGGCGACCTCGCGGAGGTTGGTCCCGAGCGCGCGTTCGCGGCCGAAGCCACGCGCGCCGCGTCACGACTCGAGGGAGGAAGAAGAAGAAAGGAGGGAAGAAAAGAGGGAAAAAAGGAGGAGGGAAGCGTGGACGCGAGGGACGGAGCCGTACAATTAATTTCGAAGCGTCGCGACGAGGGAACGAGCCGGGGCGCGCCTCGCCGAGGATCTGCATGCAAGAACAATTAGCTACACCTCCTTGTGGCTCAGCTCCGCGATAAATCAGCGAACCGCATTACCGCAACGACCAGCGTGCACAATGCCTGTAATTCTCGCCCACTCTGCCAGCCGGAGACGCAGCACCGTCGGCTGGCCAGTCCTGGACCGCCGATCCTTCCGCGAGGACAGCCCCGAGAACCTGGTAACGAGACGACGCGTCCTTCTTTCGCTGGTCTCGCGGTTGCGCCTCCTGTCACTCGGTTATCTCGAAATTCTCGCCGCGAAAGGAGGTCGGCCGGGCACGAAACACAGTTTCCGAACGCGATTCGATGAGTCTGGAGATTTTAGGCAGAGATCCAAGAAAATCCTCGCATTCTAGAGCGATTACGCGCTTCGTCGCGCTCTAAGTATACCGCGATTGCGATCTCGTCTCGCGAATTCCTTCGAGCATCCTACTCGAAACGTCTCAATCGAGCGAGATCGAAGACGGCGGGAGCCTGGCGGAAAGGACAAACGGTTCGATCCTCGCGAGGCGTCTCGTCAGTGCTCGAGGCTGAAATACGTCGTGGATATTTAATAAATCGCTGTGGAAGTTGAAGAGGGAACAATGGCCTGGAGCTCGTAAAGGTGGCCGCTGGAAGGGACACGGACAGGGCGATAAAGCCCGGGTGAAAGCGCGCGAGCGCGCGCGTGCTTGCGGCGGGAGAGCCGTTGCACGAGGAGGAAGCACTGTTATCGCGTATCGGTACATCGAGCACCCGCGCTTACGGCCGATCGAGCGGAAACCTTTACTGCCTCGGTCCCCGTAAATCGTGGTGGCGCTTGCCGATTTTATTTACTGGCTCCGCGGCCGCGAAGGAATCCTCGGTCGGGGGTGGCGGCCACCCGGGAAGGTGCGCCTCTGCCGAACGCCGGGATTTATCGCCGCGCCGACCACCGGACACCGAGAACAATGCCGTAGATAATGGACACGAGCGGCTTTCGTGGAAACCGGATCACCGGCACCTAGCTATCTTTTTTCTTAAAAGCTTCCCGAGCGGGGGTGTATCTTCCCTTCCGCGAGTTTTATTACCAAGCCGCGCACTCGTTTACCCGGCCGATCTCCCTCGCGTTTCGCTCCGCTTCGTTTTATCGCGTCAACCGGCAAGCATACCCTTTCCTTGCGAAATACCGTTGAAATACCGGCGACCTAAGGCGACGCGACTCCATGTAAAATACCTATACGCGCGGTTCGTAATCGTTCGTCGAGGTAAAGATTCCTGGAATAGGAACGAGAATAGGGTACAGAGAGAGAAACAGGGGTCCTTTGTCGCCAAGTATCCTCGTGTTTGCCACTCGGAGTTAATTCGAAGGGGTTGCAGTGGAGCGTCTCGATACTCCGCGGTCGACGAAGAGCTGCCGTTTATTACGATCGGCCAAGAGCGCGGGCGCAAATGTACACCGCGGAATGGCGGCGAAGGAGAGGGTGGATGGAGCGCGGACAACGAGGAGCGGTTTTCGACGGTGCGCCGAGATTCCATCAGCGATCCATCAAGGAGATAAAGGGCGGATCGATTTGGCCCGAGGCGGGGAACGGGTTAAGTCTTATATCCCCGTGGCAAGAACCGTGCCGGACTAGATTCGCTTGATCAATCATTCCGACAGTTGAAGGATGGATCGACTCGCGATGTTTACGGAGAACTATCCGCTTGAAATTCTTCTCGTTACCGGTTTCCGCCGGCCCGCCCCTCGCCTCGCGCCGCGACGGCTCAGCCTCGCGGAAACGAACTTTTACCGACTTATTAGCGCGCGGACCGGCCATATTTTTCCTCGCTGGCACGTTGCTCGTAGCCTAGAGCCGAGCCGAGCTGGAATGACGAACCGAGCCTGGAACGAGAGCGACAGGCCGCGGGGGCGGTCAGACGCATTAAAACGCGCGCGAGGAGAGGAGCTGCCTTCCTCTTTCGCGGCAGAGAGGCAACAATTGGAGCGTAATTATGAGCCGGGACGACGGCTGACTCATATCCAGCGGTCGTTTCGTGGGCTCGCTCCTTCTTTCCTCCTTTGTGCCCTCCTCCTCACGCTCCTCGTCGCTCCTCGCCGCTCCCGGCACCCGGGGAAAAGAAGTGTCTCGTTGTCGGCGTTTATCCGCGCGGAGCTTGCGGTTTCTGACCGCGCGTTGCGACAACCACGGATCTAGGGTTTCGCTGGCCCCATATACGGGTCCGTGCTTCGTCTCCGACGCGCGGCTTGCCTCCGCGATGGTTCATCGAAGCGGATAATGCTCGGTAATGCGCGCGTACTCGCGGACCGGGCGTCGACGTATCGTCGAAACGATGAATCACGCAGGAGGAACGAAGGATCGGAAATACGGTTGAAATCCGGACACGCGCGGCTGTGATCCGACGAAACGGCACTTGAACGCACCCCATGGGCGGGGGCACTCGAACGGATCGCGAATCCCTTTGATCCTCCGCTTCCTCTCACCCTTTCAATCGTTCCGCGCACGCAAACTCGTTCCTCCGAAGCGATCCGTTACCGGCCCAGCGAAAAGTCTTCTGCCTCATCGCGATCAGTCACCGACGTCATCCTGCCTTGTCATCGCGTTCTCTTCAGCCTTCCGTAATCGTCGCGTCATTGCTGGCCCATAAAATCGCCGCGAGGTTCCCCCCGCGTGTGTACGTCCCTGAGGCGCGAACGCCGCGGAGCGTAACGCGCCCATTCATCCCACACCTCGTCGCCGGTGTCCGGGTTCCGGAGCAGGACCACGACGGGGGCTTGCGAGCCAGCGCACGCGTCAGGAAATCACGACCACGCACGCCGAGCGACGCGTACGACGCCTATTTTCTCCCGTGCTTCCTCGCCTCTTTTCTCCCGTGCTTTCTCACGCGCGTTCGCGCCGTGGCGCCAGGCGCGGCGATCATCGCCGTGGGCGCGTCCCCGATGATTCGGACGGTAGTCCGATCCGCAGGTGAGAACGCGAGAGTAAAGAATTTTAATCGCCGGAATATTCTAGCTCCGCGAGGAAACGTATCGCGGGATTATTCGAATTTCCGTATTCCCAGGGCGTGTTGCCCGAGCAATTCCGACCGAACGAGACTGTTCCTTGGCTTCGAGCCACGAAGCCGTTCCTAGACACCGCTCTCTCGTCTCGGAACCTATTTTTCCGCCGGGGATTGTCTCGTAAACCACCGAACCTCCGCGGCCGTGTATAGTTTTGGGCTGGACGTGTTCATTGATAATCACCGATCGACCGTAAATCAGGCGGGAACACGGTCGAAGTGGGACGACACTGATTAGTGGGCAGATCGATTCGGGGGTGAGGAAAAAATGATCGTGGGGTGTTTTCAGGCTCGTAACGAGCGTGTAGGTCGCCGCGAACACCCAGAGGTGTAGGTAGACCGATGAAAGAGCAGGGAGAAGATAATTGCTCGAAATTGCGGCAGCGGGTTGGTCCCGAGGAGGACGCCGACCAACGACACGTAGGCGAACCGATTAGCTTTTTTTCCACGGAAATTTCCGCGTCTCTCCTGAATTATCGACCGCGTCGTCGTTACTCTTCTTTCGAGGAAACTTCTGCGCGGCCGATACAGGAAACCGGCAAATCGAAAACAATCCTCGGGAGCAATTTACCGGCGGGACCAGCGCCGCTTCCGCCCCTTTTTCCACGAACCCTCGAAACAATTAGACCCTTTATGAGGCTCGCAGGGCATTAAGAAGCCGCAAAGAAGATGCGTTTCTCTCGCGTCACGGCCGAGGGGAGACGAGGAAGTTGTTTAAAGTGACGCCAGCCACGTGTTCCTTCTAACTCCAAGTGCCGTGGGTAACAGTATAGATCTCGGCGAGAGTCCGACAAGGACGACGCGTTGCCAAAGCCTCCAGGAGTAACGAGGACGACCCATTAGCCGGTTCTGTCTCTCTTACAATCCTGTTCGACCCTGTCTTTTTTCCCTCCGCTTTTCTTTTTTCCTCCTTTTCCTTCCTTTTTTCCTCCACTTTTTTTTCCCTCTTTTCCTCTCTCTCTCGAAAAATCCATTAGAAACAACGAAGACGCGCGGCATGGATCGTTATTAATACCGACGGGAAGTCCATTATTCTGGCGAGATTTAAGCGCACTTTTAACCTCGCCAGCCATGCGTATTTATGATTTGTTATTCTCTGTCGGCCACTGGCCCATTACCGCTTCCCTTTGGCTCGGCCGATGCACGACCTACGCCTTTCGATGGGATAGAAGATTTGTTGTGCGTAAATCACGCGCGCGAGTCTCCGCTCCGAACCCCGCGCCCTTCCTAGTCGTCCGTGACCGTTTATTTGTCTTTTCCAGAGATGCGAGCGAGCCGTGGATTAATTGCGATCGACGTTGGATACGGATCTCAGCCTAGGAACCTCTTCTCGCTTCGTGGGAAACGAATCGCGGCGACGTTCACCTCCGGGCCAGCAGGACGAGATTACGACGACGACGCGTCCTTTAATCGGTTTACGCATGAAATTCAACGAGCATTGCCGCAACATTCCGACGACCTGGTAAGTAAATCGTCGAAACGCCAGTTTAACCGCGAACAATGGAGCGAAGAGGGAAAAAATGACGAGCCTCGTAGCAATTCGCGAGGACCGGAACGCGAGCTCGAGCCGCGATCGCGCGTGTCCCAAGGGAAATATAACCGCGCGATGTTTCGTTGGAAACGCGATGGAAAAATGCGGAGAAAAGCGCGGGGAAAGAGAAAGGCGCGCGCGGAGCAACAAATTGGAAACGGTTGACTTCAAACGATTATATCGTCGGAACGGATGTGCGAGAGGTAAAAATTCGAAGGTTGATTTATAGGTGAAAGCCGGGATTTTTGCCGCGCGCCACGCGGCGATATTAAAAAGATTAATTAACAATCGCGAAACACGGCACCGGTTATCTCGTAGCTGCGCCGGGTTTGCGCGCACTGAAATCCGCGCGACTCGCGGGCCTCGTCGACTAATCTCGTCTGCGCGAATTTCGCGATTGCTCGCGAAAGAAAAACTCGTCGTGTTTCCACGTTAGAACGAATATCCGGATCCGTTGTCTACCCTCGTTTGGAACGCGTCTCGAGTGGATCCGCAAACTCGCCTATGAATGAACTCATCGACGACGCTTTTAATGGAATTCACGCCGGTTTCTAAGTCCAACGCAAACTACACGCAGCAAATATTTGTTGCAGCGGCAGGGAGAGAGAGAGAGGGGTATAGAGAAAGAGAGAGGGAGACGGAAAGGGGAACTAGACTCGTCCCGGTCGGTTACGAAGTTAAATGGTTTAATGCGAAACGATGGTCGCGGACGCGAGAATGGAGCTGAATGCGAATCCCCTCTACAAAGCTTTGAACCCGCTCGCTGCCGGGGAATGAAACTGTAAAGCGATTCAAAGAGCCACGGTAAAGGAAACATTAAAGTTTTAAAGTGGCGACCGTGCAACGGAGTTGTTAAACGCCGCGGCGAGGAGCTGCGTCGTCGTCCTCGTCGTCGTCCCGGCGAATTTCATACGAGAAATCGTACGACTCTGCGCGAAACTTCCGCGTACGAACGGTTCGGGGAAGGGTTTAATAATATTCAGTCGGCTGGTAACTCACTCGCTGCTACAATCGATGGGCGGCTTTAATGCACTTCCCGAGCAGCGAAACTTGCTCGCGACTTCGATTCGCGAGGAACTTTCCGCGTGATTCGCTTACAGGTGTAGAGAAGCGTATCGCCGAACGCGAATAAAATCCATTCGCGACCTTTCGATAACTTCTCGCTGCGAGGACCGTGGAATCCTTGAATCGGATGAGATTGGCCATCGATGAGGAGAAGATGGACTCGCGGTTGATAATGACCGGACGACGTGGCTGTTCTCGAGAGGTTCGTCCAGGAACAGAAATAGAAACGTATCTCGAGTACGGGAGACAGAGGTGTCGGGGTCGTGGAACCGGCCACTTTCCTAGGCCGGGAAAACCGGCACGTAGAACTCTGGTCAGGTGCGTGTTTGCGCTACGTCTGAGAGGACAAGGTGGTGGCGCGCGGTTCTGTCAAAAGCTGCCCGTTCAAACGCAGACGGATGTTTCCTCAACCCGTTTCCGTTCCCAGGAGCTTTCCCGTCCTCGCGGGCACCGCTCGCGAGTGGCTAGGCGTATGCCCGGTTTGCGTTACCACGGCGACGTTTCGGGAACAAGACGCCGCGGCGCACCGCGGCGCGACGCCGAAGGTGGCGGCTGGTGGAAGAAGACACGGCGGAGACGCGAGGGGCCAGGAAGGACGGAGCGTCGCGACACAGGCCTCTCGATTAATGAGCTACGCGTGTTAGACGCGTGTAGACACGGCTCGGGTACACGGGACGACCGACGCTATAGGACGCTATAGGACGCTATAAATTGGTAAGCACTGGTCCGAGAGTTGGCCGAGGCCTAGCCATCGAGAGTTGCGTCACGCGTCCTCCGTCGGTCGAGTCTCGGAGCCGAGACACCGACAGGTGCACGCTCCCGCCATTATCGGACCCTAGGGTGCATAGCAGATTAGAACGGTGGACGGCCATGTCGATCGCGGACGCCGCTTTCGCGAGACTTTCCGTCGCGACTGCGCCGCCCGAATTCGCCAACCTCTTTCGCGAGTCATCCTGCTTCCGCGCTGGCGAAAAGTTCGCTCCCGGGAACACCGCTGTAATTTCCAGCCAGCCAGATAGAGATAGGGATAGAAGAGAGTTTCGTTGTTGGGGGTCTACCGAGTGGACTCGTCGGTAAGTGTATTCTCCGACAGAGTTTCTCAACTCTTTCGGTTCGCCGTTCCCTTCCGAACATTCGTATCCCGCTACCTTTCCCTGTTTTCTTCGTATCGCAACGTGTTTTCATCGTAACCATTTATTCGCGTGAAATTAATTCCAAAAATTGGGGAACGTTGTTCTAGAAGACTCGTGATAGATACCGCAACTCGAGTCGAAGGTGATTGTTTGTAAGAAAAGAAAAGGATGTTTTCGAATACTTCTCGATGACTGCTATGAAAAGATCGGTGAAATAGTAAATCACTCGGATTAAAAGACTATCGGTAATTCGAGGCAGCTTGTCTCGTTACGACGCTTCTCGTTACCCAGTGCATCGGGGACGTCGCAAATTAACCGTCTCGTTAATAGAAACGTCAAGAGCGCGAGATCGGCTAGGAAGCTCGAGGACTCGTCTCCGATTAAAGATTCGACTTTCCATCCAGCCAGACGGATCGGAGCCGGCGGGATCGTCGGGAACTCCGGCGTGAATCGATATCCCGTCGGTGGAGACGAATAATTAACCCGAAAGTGGATTATAAATCTCACCTCGATGGAAGACAGGCCACGCTCTGCGAGATCTCATCGGAAATGTTTCCATTAGCGCGGTTTCCCCGTTTCCGTCTACGATCGGCTCGTTCCCATTTTCATCATAGTCATGCAGTTTAATCGATCTCGTTCCTAGTCCCGGGATTCGTGGATCGCGACGCGAGAATTCATCCCGGCCAATCGGATTATGAGTCTGACGAGAGAGAGAGAGAGAGAAAGCGAGTGGAAGACGGTTTTTGGCAGGACGCCCGGCGTCGCGGCGTACGAGAAAGGACTCGGCTCGAGAAACCGCTAATTATTAACCGCCTTATCCCGGGGAAAGAAGGTTTTGGCAACGACGCGACGCCCGTTCGCTCCGCGAGCTAATGCCTCGCAATCAAAACTGCAATCGCGTTATTTAATCTCCGTGGTAATGGAAACGCATTGTTCTCGCAGCTTTCCGCGACGGTTGATAGTTTTTAATGGCGGGTACGAGGCTTCAGAAGCGGCTGGGATTGCGGAAACCGAGGGAAACCGACGGTGAGAATCGGGAATTTATTTCTTCTCCGTTCATATCTGGCACTGCGAGTTACGAAACTTCCGGGTAATTAACGTTCCCTGATACACCGGTGGTTCGCCAGCCGCGTTAACTACGTTTTTCGAATTTTAAACAAATTTCGATACTCTCGCGCGCGCGTGCGCGCGGAGAGGTTACTACTCGATAACTACTTAACTACTCGATAGAATAAATCCGTTCTTCCGGTTTCGCGCGGCTAAACGGAATTCGACGACGTCGAAGAGGAGTGGGATTCCCAACGAGAGGGAATCAGCGAAAACGATAATTCGTTAAGGCTAGTAGAATTTTATAGACTAGAAGATACTTCGTTTCCCGTTGCTTTATTACGCCACTTTATCCGTCGCTGTTTTCCCATTCTATTATATTTCCTTTCTTTTTTTTTTTTTTTGTTTTACCTTCCTCCCGCGCGGTACACCGTTCTTTACTGCTCTTATACTTTATTCCCTGTTCCTGTTTCGCTCAACCTCATTTTTCATTCCTTTACTGCTCCGCTCCTCCGCTACTTAACTGCTCCAGTTTATTCTCCGCTACGCGTTTTTACCCCGCCTCGTTCCTCGCTACCGTTTTATTCCTGTCGCGCCATTTTTCTACGAAAACCCCTAGGTTTACGTATGCCTCTACAATACCGGCCCGCGTAATTGCCATCCATCCCCGTTATACGCTCAACGATCCTCCAATTAAGAAATCAGAGAATGCAAGGTGCACGCAGGAGCACGCGAACTAGACGGCCCGGAATCAATTGTCCGTCCAAGGCCATTACCGCTTAACCACTCGTCGCCGCTTCGTTTTCATCCGCTTCCTCTCCTCTTCCTCCACCAACGATCGCGAGGACGACGAAAGAAACGGTGAAACTCGATCGTAACGTCGTCGACTTCGCGGCACGGCCTCGCGATCGGACAAATGGCGGCGGACGAGCGACTAATTTCGATGCTAGGCCGAGCCAATAATCCGCAACGAGGGCATAAATCAGTCGCGGGTTGGTCTGAAAAAGGTCTGAAAAAGGTCCGAAGGTGGACGTGGGCAATGTCATTATCACTGGGTCGCCTGGAGTCCACGGCACGCCATTGAAATCGTTTCCTCCCATCGGGATCCAGCAGCGTCGGGCGACGCGCAGCGAAGCATGACAGGATCGGCCGGCCAGATAAAACGAGTACCTGTTATCTCGGCCATTTCTAATCGGACCTCGCTCCTCCTCCTCCTCCTCCTTCTCCTCCTACTCTTCGACGGCCCAGCGACGCGTATAATTTACGCCAAGCTAATGTAATCATTACAGAAGTAGCTATTCGCCGCGGGATGTCCGTTCGATGATCTCTCGAGCTTTGGGACCGGCCTCTTCCGCTCGTTCCAGCCAGCCACCGGTCGGCAGCCGTCGCAACCCTCGGTAAACTGGTTTCAGGCATAATTGGACGCGACTCCGGGTGGCTTTTACAACCACGCGCACGCTTCTGCGTCCGCGAACCGACGCTCCAACCAGAAGTGGCCTCTGTGTCGCCGCTAAATTTATTTCGCTTCTGCCTTCCTCCTCCCTTTCCCGAGCCACGCTCGCGATCGTTCCGTGAACCTCTCGGACGATGCTTTCGAGGATTCCTCGAAACACCGCGGTTCCCGCTCGATCGGCTCGAGTAACGTCCATGTCTCGCGACCGTGACGTTCTTCTTTTTCGTCCCAGCATCGGATGCTTCCGAATTTACAATTCGACGGAATTTGTAATTCTTTCGAGATAAACGATTGTCACACCTCGACGCTCCTGTCGAGACCAAGAGGATTCCGTAATTGTAACGGTTTGTCGGAGAGAAACGGATGGAAAGAGGAGTCTGCTCGTTTGGTGAACCGCGTGGCGCGCGGAGCGTGGCGAAACTATCAAGAAACGATTCGAGGGCGACGCCCGATGCATCCTGACAGATTGCGCTCAATTTACGCAATTAGGGTAACGAAGAGAGGAGCACGTGTCGGCTGCAGAACGCATTCGAACGAGCCTGGCCGTGAAGCAGGCGCTGCGTAGATCTTTATCACCTAACAATGCGGTAACGAGCGCCATTAGCTTTTTGCTTTATCGCGTTACGAGGCTCCTGCAGCGCCAACTCGACACGAGGGATCAAATAACTCTCGTTAAGACAAACGAGTTAAATAACTCGCGGATCACGGGTGTACGCCTCGTGACGCGCGCGCGCGACCGCTGGAAAATGAGGGAAAAACCAGAGCCGGGGCTCGACTAATTTTTCCGCCATCCTCCCGGGGAACAACGCGACGCGCTCTCCGTTTCTCCCGACGACGCCCTATCGATCTTCGTTCCTCGTAAAACTCACGGCTCGTTAATCGCCCCGTGGAATTCTCGTCAACGCTCTTCCAAAGTATTTCATTTTCCGATTCTATATAAGCCCTGCCGTATCTCCGGGTTCCTCCGGGATAACCTTTCGGTTACGGCCGCTCGATAACTCGCCGGTATCTCGTCTCGAAGTTCGTAAATTTGTCCGGCGAGGTGCAAAGCGTCCAACCGACGATATTCCTCCGGATCGTGACAGCGGATGAAGGATGTTCCGGAGAAAAGGAGGCTCGAACCCGACCCGGCATCATCCCCTGCCGCCACTTTTTTATTAATGAGCATTGTTCCCCTGACCGAGAAAGGGAGGCATTCAGAGCTTCCCGTGATTCCACACCCTAAAACGCTCTTCTCCGATCTCTTCTGTATCTAACTTCTTCCTCTATGCGCCTATTGACTCTCGCCACTAATCTTTCCAGGCTATCTCGCGCCTCGATCCTCCGGTTCCTCGAAGGCCTACGTACTTCTGATCGAACCTCTTCTGTTTCACCCGTTATTTTACTTCCACCATTTTTTTCTCTTTTCGTTTTTCCTCCTTTTCTGTCCTCGGCTCGTTTCCGTCCTCGAACGTAGACGAATTTCGGCGACGATTACGAGGAAACTTTCGAGGGAAAAGGGAAGGCTTTATCGGTAATAAAAGCATCGTAAACGACCTGGTAAGACAAGCGGTCGCACAACGCTGGATCCGTCATCAATTAGTACAGACGACTTATCTGTTGGTTATTTACGATCGACATTCCGCTGCCAGCCGAATAATGGCTTCCACATCCGTCGAAACTATCGCGTCGTCGGATAACCAGAGGGTTATCGGCGTTTACTTCTGCGGACGAAACAGGGTCAGATTCTTGCGCCCACGTCCCTCACGAAACCTCCACGTTTTCCTCGAAACGTCGTTTTTCCTCGGATCGCGCAAAGAGACGGGCCACATGGTCCGCGACAGCGAATCGTCCTTCGAAGATCGCGCTTGACAGAGTCGGTACGTCTCGGTTCTCGTAATTGACAGCTTCTCGACGTGCCGGGATTATCGCGACTTTTACGAGACGCAGGCGTCGTCTGATCCTCGATTTAGCGACTGTCGACGCGTAACCAATTCGTTCTAAATCGTCAAAACCGAGACTCGCATCGTCAGAATTGCCGTAATTGCTTAAAATGCGGGAATTTGGATCGAAGCAATCGCGTGGTATCTCGGCTGCAATCTCGGTCAACGAATAATGAACCATCGTCTTCGTCGAGGTCTCTCGAGTCTCCGCGATCTCGAGACCGGGAGAATCTCGTCGTGGTTGGACGAACTGCCTCTCGGAGGATGAAGAGGATCGTATAAAGATCGGAAAGAAAGCGAATCGGGCTGAAGAGCATCGATCACCAGCCGCTATCAGTCACCGGGGCGGCCAAAAAGCCGGATCATCGATACCGCGGCGGTCGCGAGGCGCGTTTCCAAAGAAGCTGCGGGCAAAAACGCGTGGAAAGAGAGCGAACGAGTTGACGGCCGCATCGATGCTCGACGGTCCAGAATGCCGGAGGCTTTTTAGGACGCTACCGCCGGAGAGGAGAGGCTGGAGGGAGCGAGTACAACTAACGACGTGGCAGGTCGAGTAAATCAGGAGGGAGAGTGACGATAAGTTTTTGCTCGTTACAACCGGCCTGGGAAGCTCATTACCCGGCTCCCTCTAACCCCGGCCCCGGGGTGAAGAGCGACGGAGACGGAAGCCGAAGGGAGACAAGCCTTCGACCTTTTCGCCCTCCACCAGAGAGAGAGAGAGAGAGAGAAAGGGAGCTCGTCGTCCGACCCATCGAGGGTGGAAAAGTTTCACGCGGCGTTTTCCCTGGAAACCAGACAGTTTCCGCGGCGTCCAGTCGCCTGGACGCCGGCTTAACCCGTGTTTAAACAAAACGCCGCCGTGGCTAATACGGAAATGGAAAAGTTTCCGCTGACGAAGGTCGGATCAGGAAACGAATCGTTCTCGCGGCGAAACGAGGTGACCGACGTTTCGCGTGTGTGCCTCGGTGTATACGGTACACATATGTATATATAGATTTGCCGTTCCTACGGGATCGATCGATCGGACGCGCTTTAAGGCGAGCATCGATCGTTGGCGTCCAATTAGCGGGCCAATCGAATGGAAACATTCTCCGCGTCTATCCTGCGGCCTGGCCAACATTTTTCCGTGGCCCGTTGCGGTCCACCGCGGATTCCGCGATCAGACGCGCGGACAAATGGAGCTTTATGCGTGATCGGCTGCGATACGGAGGAATTCCCCAGCGTACCACGACGTTCCGCGTTTTCGGTGGTTGGAGACTGAGGTTTCCGGGCTGGGCCGCCGGGCTGCAATGGTCCTGACGTTTGAGTAGTCGACCAGCTAGTAATCTATGATTATTGGTCACGCCAGCGGAAGCGATTGCAGTCTTTATTCTGCTCGATGGCCCTTTGATTGTTTCGCGGATCGATGAGCTCGCGTTGTGCGGCAACGTCGTCTTCGGTCGCCGGTCGCCAGGGATGTTTGTCTCGAGTAAACCCGGGATAAGGAATTTATCGCGAACGTTATCGAGTCTTTCTTGCTCGGGGGTATTATCTGAGGCGCACAGGGGTCGTAAAAGCTCAGAGGTCGAGCGCGAAAATTCGTGGCGTAAAGGTGGCTCGCGCGAGGAGGATTACGAGGCGAAACGACCGAGTCGCACTTGTAGCTCGAGGGGGTGAAAGTCGCGTTTAAAACTGTAAGAGGCATCAATCCGCACGGCGTTGGGGCGAACTACCCCGGTGAATCACGGGATGACACACCAGGAAATACGTAGGATAACGACATAAAGCGTGTCGGCGAGGCGACAGTCCGAAAACATTCGCCATGAATCTTCGCGCCCCAAATAAAAGGGGGTAACACAGTTCGGGGTTGGCGCGCGCGTTTACGTTACAGCCCGCTCGCTGAAGTTCCACTTAACGTCGAGGGCTCGCACACGCGGGCGCAATAAAAATCTCCGACAACTTGGCGAAACTGAAACGTCCCCGGGAGACTTTGCCGGAAGCAATTTCCAAAAGCGACGTATAAACGGCGCGCGGCGTCGTTATCTCGCAGGGTGTCATAAACGCGGGGAACGCTCGCGGACGTAAACATCCGCGTTTTCGCGATGTCGCCGGATAGAGCTGGTGCTCGGTCCGGAGGATCGGGATCGGATCCACGCGAGCCCGAGAGACTCGGAGGACTAATTGACCGTGGCCGGGAACTCGTTAAAAGTGCGCCCCGGAACTGGAGACGTCGGTGGTTCGAGTAACGAGTGTTGTAATTCGAGATGGAGACCGTTCGATGCGCCACGTAAACGTCGCTGCTCCGATTCCTCCTCCTTTCGCGGCAGTTCCACTTTCCACCGTCCGAGTAATAAGGGATCTTCCGGCACAGCAGATCCTCCAAAGCTCCACCCAACAGAGATTGGCTTCCGTCCCCTATGCTCGCGGAGAGGGATCATTGTTTTCCACCTTAGCGTTCCTTTCCCAACGAAATCCTCGCCGATGGTCCTTTTCGGAATCCCGAATCGTTGCTATCAGGATTTCTTCCCAAGAACCGATGGATTATTTCCGATTTACCTTGCTTACATCCCTCCACTCGTCGCTCGTAATTGAAAATCAGCGAAATTTCCATACTATTCCTCGTCCTTTATTATGTTCGCCCGGTACTCCGAGGAGGAAGAAGAACGGCATAACCGTTGTTAATTAGTTTGTATACGCGAGTTATAGATACTACGATTGCGTGTACAGATAATCGATTATCGATTATCGACCGGGTTTCCGGGATATGTACACACGTAGAGCCGTAGGCTATGATTACGGCGAAGCGGCGAGGAGAGCGTGGAAGAAGCGGAGCATAATAGCAACGCAGCTGGGAAGAAAAATATTTGTTTCTGCCAGCGAAGGCTAGCGCGTTCCGCGAAAACGCGATCGAAGTTGCGACTTTCGTTCTAGAGCACCGTTTAAATTTCTCAGGATATTATCTCAGCCGCCGACGCAGGCAGAAACTTCCAATACTTAATATAACAAAGGATACGCGATATTTTCCGTAGACGCGAGCTTCCGGTAAAAGCTCCGCGGTTATTTCCGTTCCTTGGGATTGCAGGTCCTGGAGAAAATAAAGAGAGAAACCCGTAGGACCACTGTGCCCCTAATTTCGTTATCCGCGAATTCCGCCACGCGGAGTTTGACGCGAGTGGAGGCGAGGCGAAGCGAAGCGAGGCTGAGCTTACCTGCGCGTGCTGTTATTCGATTATTCGACTACGGTAAATTAATTGATTTATCGAGTCCTCGCCCGGAGGAGAAGTTCTGTTTATCGGCATGTAACGGATGAGTTTGCCGGGGCTGGCCGGCGGACGAAAGTAATCGGCTTAACCGAGTGGCTTCGTTAGATTGGCGAAAAGTTCGTCCCCGGGGCGAATTGCCGTTTCGAGTTTTTCCTTCGACTCGGCTCTCGGCGGCCCCGCCGGGTAAACCGATCGACGCCGGCGGACGCGTGCACGCGCGCACGTCGCGACGCGTCGCCGCGAGCCGAGGAGAAAGTTGCGTCGCCGGCTGGAAAACTATGGTTTCCATGGTAGTCGCGGTCGCATCGATTACGCAGCTGTCAGGGCTCCGTATGTAAAGATGACCTCCATAGCATCCCCGATACGTAATATTATCTCCTCGAGTTGTAGAGACTGTGTAGTAGTCGTGTTGTGTCAACGTCCCTACCACCGAGGGGCCAGACCTCCGCTTGTGAAAGACGATATTGGGTAATCGATTGCTCGCGGACCGTGCAAGTTCGCGCGCCGATGCAATTCCGTTCCGCGTCTAGTGCAGCTTAGATCGGATTAGTTCCGATCGATGATCCGATGAAAAGAGTCCCGTTAATAGTCCGTCGGGCCTCGATAACGAGTCTGATTTTCCCGTCCGATTTACTCGCGATCCTGTAATCCCGGCCTTGCGAAATCGCGTCTGTTCCACGCTAGAACGGAGACAAACAATTTTTGGAAATTTCTGCGAATACATAGGAGATTATTATTATGTTACGTAATATCGGAAGCCAATGATTATCTCTTAGTCTCAATGGAGCTCGTCTCCGAGTGGAATTTACCAACTACCGGTATTTCTTTTTTGTTCGATCGAGTTTTAGATCGCGGAGTCGTCTGATCTTCACGCTCTAACCCTTTCTTTGTCTGTAGCGATTAAATCGGCAACTAGCCGAAGGATAGAGGAAAAAAATCTGCAGAAGGAGAGTCGTATAACCGCGACAGGGTAGTCTTCGATTAATTAGGGGGAAGAAATAAATGGTCGTGGGCGAAGGGGTAAGCGAGGGTAGCGGCTGGAAGTCGCAGGTGCTCGTACGCCACCCGGAAACCATTGTTTTCCCATAACCCGTTCGTAACTGCTGGCGCCTCGTATGTTTCTTTAGGATCGAACAGTGGTATTCCAAACGGCGTCGGCATCGGGACGCTCTCGTTTCATTCGAACTCGACCTAAGACAACAAACAGCCAGCTTCCTGCGGTGAAAAGCGGCCGCTCTGCCGTTCGAGAGGCCACTCGGTCCGCCATTGCGGCGAAATTTTTCCTACCGTGTTATCCCTCCCGGGTTAACACAGCGTCCAGTTATTCCGCCTGTCTTTTCCCGCCATTAATCTTCTTCGACCTCGTTCCTCGCGTCTCGTGAAATTCACTCGTGTCTCCATCCGGGCAAGTTTATAAGATCCTGCTGGAAACTCGTCGAAAAATAACTCGAAATCCCAAAGAAACTTTTAAATTCCAAGTCGATTCTGCCGCGTATCTACGATCGCTCGTTCTTACGATTCTTCCATCAGAGACAACGATGATCAACGAAATAAAGCGTAAACCGATAGTACACGAAGTTGAAAAGGAAACCAAAGTGGAGGAAACAATGGAAACCGTGAACATAAGAATTTCCAATCTACGCATCCTATCTTACAAACCTCCCCGAGCATCAACATTCAAAAAACACGCCACCCTCCCCTACCGCAGGAACCCCGACTCCGAGAGGGATAATCTCCGTTGGAAAAATTCCCACACACCTAGCCATGCTTATCTACCCTCGGGAATCTTGCAAGTTTCGGGAAAACCAATACGGAATGCCCGAGCGGGAAACGGTCCCTCATTATCGCACCTAGCTCGGCATGTTTGCGAGAGGAAGCGAGAGGAAGCGCGAGGCGCTGGCCGGCCGGAAGTCGCGGCGACTCGCAACGCGGAGCGGATAGCCGGAAGGAAGGAGAGCGTGCACGCGTCTTAAAGAGAGATTAACGCGGACATCGATCAAGCTTGGCGAGAGCCGGTGTCTCTCGGGGAGGGACACTTCTCGTTCTCGGTAAACAGCGGTTTACCACGGGGATCACGTTTCCACGGCCGGGACCACACCCGGCAGCCTCTTCGTGTTTGCAGCCTGCGTTAGCCGCCCCTGGACTGCACGTGGGCCACGCACGTGCGTGTTTGCCACGAACACCACGCGTCCTCGCGCGATAACCCGCGCAGATAGCGCGGCCGATCCGCGCGGAACGCAACGATCCTTCGTCTCAGCTCGTACCTGCTGCCAACCATTCCGTCCCGGTATTTGTATGCAACAGGGGGTGTTTTCCACCACCCTCTCCTCTTTCCTATTTTTTCTCAGCCCGCTCGTTTTTCCCAGCCACTAACGGGGGGCGGTGTCGGGTTCTCCAGAGATGGTTGCAGCTGCCTGTGGCTGCTCGACGTGCCACGGTGATTCATTAACTCCGTGCCTACTTTCTTTCCGATCATCGGACGTGGCTGGAAGTCGAAACGATCGGGTCGTGTCACGTGTCTCTGGGAATAATTTACGGCCGATGCCTGGATACTTTGCGGCGTAATGGATTTCCTCGACGACGCTCCCGTTTTCACGCTAGAAACCCGCGAGGTCGTCTTCTCGTTGGAGAAGAGGAGAATGGACCGCGATCGGGAAAAAGGAGAGAAAGTGGTAGGCAAAAGAGGTAGAAACACAGCGGGTCCCTCTCGCGGCCACCCTCTCTCTTGCTACCCTCTTTATACCGATGTCCCATTGAACGCAACTTATGGAAGTCCGTTGCACAAAGTTGCCTCGCGGATTTTCGTGGGGACCGTAAGCCCCCACGTCGTCGACAATGGCCTTCCACCTCGGCTCGGTTCCCTATCCAGACCGCAGCAGTTTCTCATTCCCTCCACCTTTCGCCGGACCCGAGGGAAAGGATCGTGAGTAGTAGATGGCGCTGGGGTAGGGGGTGGGTCGAGCCAGCCACCGGGGGGTGCGCTACTCATTCCGGCGGCAAGATTTAGAAGCCAATTTTCGCGAGCATTGACCAGACTCCCTCCGACTACGCCGTTCGATCCTCTTTCTTCCTCTTTCGTTCTTCCACTCTCTCTTCTTCTCCTTCTTCCTCGTCCACGTCGTCGTCGTCGTTCCTCTTCCGTACTGCGTCGACGATTTCTTTTTTTTCTCCCCCTCTGACGTCCTCCTTTTTTCCACGTCCAAGTGCCATGGACCGCGGTGAAAGGAAGCTTCGAAAATATAGCCGGCCGTTGACTGACCACCGAATCGTCCGTCGCGTAGAACGGGGGTGGAAATTGCGGAAGGAGGATTTCGCTTCTGCCGGGATTCGGCTGATCTGAAAGTATAAGAACCGGCCACGGCGGTTTACCGTCGGCCACGCCGGAAAGCGTCTTCACGGGACACGGAGTATCGTCGTTCCCGACTGAAACGGGGGAATAAAGAGGGGCCGGGGGGAGACGAGAATTCGTAATTGTTTCCCTTGAGGGATTCCGCGAGTTCCGAAGAATGTTGAAAATAAAAGGTGGACGAGATTGGAGAAGGNGGGACCGGGGGGAGACGAGAATTCGTAATTGTTTCCCTTGAGGGATTCCGCGAGTTCCGAAGAATGTTGAAAATAAAAGGTGGACGAGATTGGAGAAGGAATTATATAATGGCGGCACTTAATCGGACGATTTTACAAGTACAATGAACGGGCTATTAATCGTTTTGCATTTTAAATCTGTTTCGCGACGCGGGATTAATTTCCACGACTTCGCCGAGGAGGATCGGTGTTTCTCCGGATAGATCCTTCTTTTCGAAACTACGTCGAAACGCGATAAAATTTATAATACTTCGACGTCGCGCGTTGCATGCTCGTTAAATCGTTAAAATGCCTCGTTCGTTGCGAAATTAAGTCTTACTAGTTTGGACGCTTTTGTTAGCGAATCGAGAAGGAAAAGGGTGGGTCAGAGGCACGCGTAACAGTAACGAGCAGTCGCGCGATTGTATTATATCAATAATCATCGGCAATAAACGTCACGATTAGTTCGCCGTTCGACGCTTTATTGCGGTCATATTTTATATTAACCCCTTGGCTTCGAACTGTCCTAAGTTGAAGCGCTTCGCGCAAGCGGCATGTGGCGAAAGAAAAAAAAATCGCAGAACCTTCGTCGGGCGCATATATGCGTCTATAGGCTATCAGTGTGCCCTATGGACGCATATATGCGACTGTAGCAATCAAAGAGGGTTAAAGTCGAAGTCTATGTAATATCGATCGCTTCCACGCTTCTCCTGTTGCAGCAGGGTAAAAAAGATGCGGGGCTGGTTTAATTTCAATTTACGAATCTACTATCGCCACTTACGTTACGCTCGTTCTTCACAATCTAGCGCGTGTTCACGACGCAAACGTCCTCTTAAAACGGTCCAAACAAACACCGAGTTCGAACACTTTAGCTCCCGTAATTGAGAATTATAACAGTTGGAAACACGGTTTTGACAAATATATCTCTGCCTCGGAAGAACACCTCGGTTCCATTTATCAATTATTATTTATCTCGCGCGAGCTAGCAGGCGCGGGAGCTGAAATTTCCGTTGCCGAAACTACGGCGCGTGTGCTAAAATTATCATAGAATCCAATTTAGAGCGGGCACATTGGGGTGAGTTAAAATTCCGGGATCCATTTGAGGAGCTCGCGTGGTATCAGCGAACGTCTGCGACGTTCCATCGTCGATGGTGAACGTTAAATGCAGCGGCTACGTCGCGTCCAGGCATTCCTAGGCGTCTGCTAACGCGAACGAGGGATCAAACGGGGCGCGTGGTCGGTCCGCGCTATCCGGCCAGGGATGCCAAACGATCCAACGATGAAATTAGAGTAGACGACGGTGTCGTCCGGAGGCCCATGTCAATGAGGCGGCCGGGGATAAGCGGAAGGACGTGGATGAATCGTCTGAACGCCGTCAGAAAGACGTCGGTGGTAAGAAGGACGAGTGGAGAACGTCCTCGCGTGTACACGCAATTACTCTCCCTCGTCATATCCGACGCCGGTCTTTTCATTACCCTTCTAAATGGCGCATGAAGCACCTCCCCTTCTCTATCCGTCCTTATCCGCAACTGGCTCGGTGAGCTTGAAATACCACGGATAGGTGAGTCCTCTCTCTCTCTCTCTTCTCCTCTGGCTGGTACTGCGTCGCGTAACGCGGCCAGCGAGTCCAATAATTACTGGTACCCGGGAACAATGGGCCGTGCCTGTCATAACTGTCATCTGCGGCAATGGCCTGGCGTTATTTAAGGCTCGGAGGCTTATTAACTGTAATGACTGGCCGAGCGCGGAGGCTTGTTTCGACGACTGACCCACGCTCCGCGTCCAACGCCGTAAGTTCCTTCTTCCTTCGACTCTTGTGCTTTTCCGAAAGATCCGACGAAACTATCCAGGACTTCCAATAACGGGGAAAATCACGGTAACGAGTTCGATTGAGGAAGAGAGCGGTAAACTTTCGATTACCTTTAATTTGGCTGGCAACCGAGCGGTAATTAGCGTCGCAGCGTGGCAACAATTATCCAACCAGCATCGGAATTTAATCATCGGTGGATTCCTGGATTCTTTTGTCCGAGGGATTCCTCGAATAGGAAGCCTTGGAGCAATTAAACGTCGATTCGCGGGAAGAAATCGGCGAGACTGGCCGAGCAAGGGCAATCTTTATCGAAACGCGCGAGAGGCTTTCGGAGCGGGATGATCGTTGGCATTTTATGAAGCTGTAACTGCTCGTCTATGCCCTCGCTGCCGTACGAACTCGCTCGGAGTTATGATAACGTATCTACGGGCATTACAGCACTTTCGCGGGGGTATCTTTATTGGCCCTGTTACTTAATGGTTCGTGGGAAGGATAATATATTTCCGCTAATCGGCCGCGGTAGCAGGCTGCACGGCAAGAATGTCGGCCCGTAGTCATTCCTCGAGCAACGCGAACACGTTACTCTGTATCTACGAAAAAGTTGCATACCGCCGGCCGCAATCGCTGAAACCACTTTAAACTTCTCCTGTCTTTGCGGTAATAGAACTTTCTTATTTTCAATTTCCCTCGCGCTCCGGGATTCTCCGCCTCGCCTATCTTTTTACGCATCCTAAACGCGATACCGCGACCGGTATTTGCGTCCGCTCTTTAACCGTCGCGTCTCAATACTACCGAAACAATCTACACAGCACGACTTGATCTCGTTACTCTCGAGATCGCGAGTGTCTCTCGAATACTCGGCGATCTTTCCGAAAAACGCGCGTGCAATTGGAGAGGAGTCGGCCGCAAATCTCACACCCGGACTCGACTTCGGCGGTTTCTCCGTCTCGCGCGGCCCATTCCGAGCCCGGAGAAATTGCTCGCGAAATTCTCGGGGCCCGCCGAAAGGCGGCCGCGTCGGAACGGAAGGACCCGGTGCGATCGGCAGAATGCAACGAATGCGTCCGGTCGGCGACGGAACAGCGGCGAGAATCCGCGGTGATCCAGGTACGCGGTTGGTACGCCGGTGCCTGGGTGCAGCTCGCGCTTCCGGGGCCGGGCAGAAGCGGACGTT
>NIJG01000134.1:1353176-1374250 GCA_002201625.1 Euglossa dilemma | reverse complement strand
TCGGCGGTGGAACTCGCGTCAGCCGAGCGGACGCTATCGAATCGGTTGGTAGCCGGCGCATGCCTCGCGCTCGTCAGATTGCTCGACCGCATTCGAGGCAACCGCAAATCGATAAGCGGTTATCGCCGCGCTCCACCAGCGGGGAACCGGCTTCTTCGAAGGGAACACGCGCGTTCCTGCTGCTCTTCTTTCGTCCACTTGGCCGGGTATCGCGCCGATAACGCGCCAGGTACGCCAGACGCCGCACCGCGCCGAGGGACGCGATAAACGGGCCGAGACGCACTCCGCCGCGGCGCGCCCTCGGGAAGCCTGCACTCTGTTATTTTTCCTCCGGAGATTAGCGTGGGATGGATGCCGAAGCGGCGGAGCACGTGGGACGGGGCGGGAGCCTGGCTCTCCTTTATGAACTCTCGAAAATATCTCGCAATGCTACTTTCAGCAAATGGCCTATAGATATCTTTATAGCGTTCAGATTAGACAGTCTTTCGACGCGCGCGTTTTTCCTCCTTATTCTTTATCGCGGTCTCGTTCCGTATTTAAATACCGAGTTTACGCGGTGTCGACTCGGGGAATAGAAAATCGGAAATTGGGAAATATCGAAAAAGGAAAGCGTGTCGCGTGACGTTGTATTAAAAACGGCGCGGAATTATCGTCAAAGAACGAAATCAGACATTTTCTTTAGAAAGCAAAATAATTACGCGCTATTAACTTATGAACCACGAGATGCATAGTTGCGTAAAATTTGTAATACTCGCAGGGATTGGATTTGTTCAAGCGTGAACGGATTCTGTAATTTTCCTCGCCGAAATTCCGAATACGCGAAAATAATTCGTCTCTGAGGATATCCCGCGAATGATTATTTTTACCCAAGAGACGGGTCGCATCGGGAATGATTTTCCCACGGAAAATCATCGCGTTTGAACGGTGGTCCGCGTTGCACCGCGCGGACGAAGGAAATTTCTCGTTGAATATCCATCGAACGAGCACTTCCGCCGGCTATCGCGAGTTTTCCATACACGTGCCGTTAAAACGCTGACTGAAATAGCCTATTAAAATGCTGACTGAGCCGGTGCATTCGCCTTTAACATGGCGGACAGCCGGCCTGGCCACGAAACTTTTAATTCAATTCGTGCTAGAGCGGAACGACTGCGAGTTCGCGTCTCGGCTGTCGCCGGAACTCCGGCTACGCGACGGATGACCGGGATGTTAATTCGATTGGTTGGCATACTCTCTTCCTCGTAACGCGTTTATCGAGCGGCTTAATGTTGCCGTAACCAGCGGCCACGGGAATTCCTTTGTACGCTCCGCGTCGAAATTCCCTCGACCCTTTCGCGATAATCGCCTCGTCGATTCGCTCGCTCGTTTCGCCGTTTTATTCGCGCCGTGCACCAATTATAATCCCGTTACGCTTAACCCGGCGTTACACGGTTCGAAACAATTGGGTCAGCCGCGTGTCTTTGACCCTTCGCGAAGGGTAGGCCAAGTCTCGCGGGGGTTGATAAAACGAAACTGCGGAATCGCGAATTCTGAGATACCCGTACATCGCGTCGTTACGCCGTGGAATTATCGAATTTACAAGATTCTTGCCAGGTATCTGCCTGCACGACGATACGCGAGTCACCTTGCTCTCTGCGGTGCTCGGGCGGAGCGAAACAGGACGGAAACAATTTCCGAATTCCGCGCACGCTTGCAAACACTTAGTCCGCGAAATACAGCGGCCGTTATCCCCGGTTTCCGGCGGATAGCCGAGCTCGGCTCGTTAATCGGCCGCGTTTCGGTGAAAGCGTCGCGGCGAGGTAACACGCGCCGCCGGGATAATGGCGTTATTATACTCGAGAAATAGATCGTATCGTACGGGACGAGAAGCAGACTCGCGGAAGGTACATCCTGGACTATCAGCCGGCTCTGCGTTTCCTCGATCCTTACATCGCTCCGTGAACAGTCGCTGTTGTTCGCCGCCTCTGCCGCGATACTCTTCCGTTCCTCCGTGATTTACGCCTTCAGGTGCAACAAAGAGCCCCCACAGCTCGGGGTGAACGCACTGCAACCCCGTGCAGCCGGATTTTTCCTCTCGCCGCGCCGTTGCGAAAAAGGCCGGTTTGTCTCCCGCCCGGACGAGAGTCGCGATCCTCTCGCTGGTGCGATAACCGGATAACGATCGGACAAGGAAGTAGAATAACATTTAAGAACAGAGGAGAAAAGCTCGGTGAGATATGTTGTTTTATACACGACGGGGTGGTTTCGACACGGACGGACGGCGAGGGTGAATCGGTGGCGAAAGATCGAATCCCGGCAATGAATTATTGGCTGACCACCGAGGGGAGTTCTTGGAGGAAATCGTATGAGTGACGTGTTACCAGAGACGTTGTTAATGGGGAGGAGATGGAAACTGTCGCGAGGGATTCGTCTTCTCCGATGGATTCAATAAGGCCCGCGTTGTACGCCTTCGTTCGACCCGGCTGTGCTATCTCCTCGAGACGCGTCGGGGCGGGATAAAAAAGTTAACTCGTACTTTACTCCCATCTTGCGTTCCGTCTGCGAAAAATATCGCGCGTCTCTTATTGCGCGAGAACGCGAGTATCGCGATATTCTACGTGCTCGAAATAAAAATCCATATCGCGGTATAAAACGCGTGCTTTTCGAACCACCCCTCGAGTAATCCGCGTCGTTAGCGCTCGCCGAATATCTCTTGGCCTCGCCAAACTCGCGTTCGCGCGAGTAGCGGCTCCTGGCAGACGAACTTCCTATCCGGAGGGGAAAATTCGCGGGAGAATTCAAAGCGACGAGAAGAAAGGAAGCGAAAGAGTGGTAGCGAGAGAGGAAGCGCGTACCGGACGCGGAACGCGGGCCAGCTGACGCTGGTCGTCGCGATGCTAGCGGCGGGTCGCACGCGTTAACTTTAATTAACAGTTTCGCGTGGCTCTTCGCGCCACTGTATTAAGCGCGCAGAAGCGCAGCCCTCGGCCTCGCTGCGCTTTCCACCGAATTAAACCGCCATGGAGAGAACTCGGTGCTTCTAGCCAGTGGTGAATCGTCCACGAGCTTCAATCCCGGCTGCGCGGAATTTCGCCGGGCCTTAATATCGCCGGGAGAAACGTCGGGACGTGACTGGAGGTTACCTGGACGCGAGTTCCAGCGAGAAACCATGGCCCACTTCGTTTATTCCGGGCCCTGATTTACGGCGGTCGTCGGATAAGTGGCTCTCGCCCGATGAGTCCCTTCTCCTTCTTCCACGCGATACACATTGTCTCGAGCCCTGCTCCTTCTTCCACCCTCGCGTGCCAGCTCCTTTGATTAACGATCCGTCCAGCGTTTATTGCTAGACGCGAAGATGCAAATTGGGCTCGTTTCGCCCGTGTTTCCGGAGAGCTCGTTTGCGCGAAAAGAGCTAGTCCCGCGGAGCCTTCGCTGACTAATTGACCTGTCCGGAATTGGAGTGCAGTCCTTTTGCTTTCTTCGCCGGCCGCGCGGAACGGTAAGAACGAATCCGTGGCGCGTGGATATAAATTACCTTGCCCGGGAAGGTGGAATTTTCGGAGCTTCTCGTTCTTCCCGATCGTCCAAGCCTCGAAATCCTAGCTCTGGACAGCGTCGGATTCGAAAGTCGAGTGGAAACCAAGGGATTTCGCGATCGACGCGAATAGCCGGGGTGGTATCGAGTCGAATTAAACGTAGAATTTCCCTCGGATAAGGAAATTTAAACGCGTTTGACGCCAGATACACGAAGGGTTGGCCGTTCGTACGATCTCAGTGGAACGAGAAGAAATTAGACGGACCAGGCAAAGGAAATTTCGAGAACTCGTATCGATACACGACCACTTTAGCGACTTCTTGCCGGTGCTAGGCGGAGTTTCAAAGCCGTGGAATACTTAATTTGTCAGGGAGGAAAACCGTGGTACACAGACTCTGCTGGCAATTAATTCGACAGGGTGGCCGGTATGGTGGCTGGTATGGTGGCTGGTATCGTGTCGAAACTACCTTGAACGAATCTTGTAAGACATCCGGCTGGAGACGTCGGTGCCCCGATGGGGCTTCACGGTTCCGCTTTCTTCGACGGCTGCGCGTCGAGATGCCGCGTAGAAGAGAAGGACGACGACCCGGCTCGGCGTACACCCCATGTGCTCTAGGTATAATAAGATGTCGGCCATAAACGTCTTAGCACTTTGCGGGATGCGCTTAATTGATCGTCGCCTGGCTGCTCGTCGTCGACAATGCTCGTTCGTGACACTGAATGAGCGGCATCGCGGCTCTTTTCCGGGCTAAACTTCCTCGTTACGGGTTCCTCCGGCTCCACCCTTACCCCGCGGGGACCGCCGAATCCCGCGGTGTGGAATTCCTCGGATCAAACTGTCTGCCGCTTCACGGAAGTTTCTCCTCAGCCGCCGGTTTTGGTCCTGGCGTTTTTAATTAGGAGAGACGAACGCTCGTGTAATAATATGATAATTGGATAAAAGCACGGCAGACTGCCGGGAGATTTAACAACGGGGAAGTTCGAGAGGATGACGAAATCCGTTTGCCGCCGCGCTCGATCCTCGATGGGATATTACGCAAGAGGATGATCGTTGTTGCATCCGTTGCGTAACCAAGGTGAATAGAAAGCGATTCAACGTCGATGGAGAATCTTTCTGGTAGGGTCAAGCTACTCGAGTTTCCTCCGCGTCGTTCCCCGGCGTGTCGCAAGTCTCGCTCGTTCGTTCGATGAATGAATCGCCGGTCGCGCAGAGTCATCGACATTTTTATTCCGAGAATGTCCTCCGCCTTTTTACCCAGTCCGCAGGGATTCCAGACTTTCTAATAACGCCGCCGATCGCGGTAATGGCATTCCCCTTTCGAAATTATTTCAACGCGCGATAGCCGTTTCTTTCCCGCTTTGTCCTCGAGAGCGAAGGAGATCAACGATGATTGATCGGCCCGCGCGTAACGCTCAATCGACGATCGGGCAGAAATTGCCAGCCGCGTAACGCTGAATTACACCGGAACGAGTCGCGGCACCAGTTGCTCGCGTTTATTTTCAATTCTCCACGGCCGATCGGCGGAAAAACCTCGCGAGACTTTCGGCTTGCGCAATAATAATAAATATCTCGCGCGTTCCAGCCGCGATTAAATTTCGTCTCGCGCCGGAACTCTCTCGAGACTTTCGAGATTCCGTTTCCGTTCGCTGCTCTTTAACCACCGCGATCGCTATCTGGTTATCGCGAACGCGATGCTCGAACGGTCCCCGGAACCGTCCGCGATGAGCGTCGCGGGCGTCTGAGATTCGCTCGAGTGGAGTGCACCTTTCCGGGAACGATCCGGTACCACGAATCGATGGCCGCTCGACGCCCGGCGTCGGTGGCAGCTCGCGGGGGACGACGATTAACTCGGCCGGAACAGAAAAACGCGGTTAGCATGGCTCCCGAAGATTAAAGGGGCCCGCTCCTCTGACCCGTGAGCAATACCGCGAGCATTAAACGCCATGTGTTTGACAACGTAACGCGCCGCGTCGAGATCTGAGGAGAAAGGCCGGCCTCGAATATGGAACACGTGTAGGTTCGCAACTCCGATCGTTGCTTGCTCTCCCTCTCTCCCTTTCCCTCTCTCTCTCTCTTTCTCTCTGCTTGTATCTCTGCCTTCGCTCTGGCTACCGACGAGAGGATACTTGTGTCGGATGCACCGAAAATAAAGCTGACTAAAATTAGGCTGGCGCATCGCAATAAAACGGCCAGCAGAGACCGGTTCGGTAACGACGTCGGCCTCTCCCTCTCGTGTATGCGCCTAATAATTGGACACCTTGAGTGGATGTTCGGATGAAGATACCGGGAATACGTTGCTCCCTGGCTGGTTCGAGAACCGACCGGCTGGTCTCGGCAGCGAGAGAGCAACGTCGGAGGATGTTGCCACTCGAGGTTCCTCTTGGCAGGTTTTACCGGCAGCGACTCGAAAGCGCGTTAAATGCCAGGGGCTGCGTTTCGATCCGGGGATTCTCGAGGACGATGATCGATCTCGCCAATGGGCCGGGATACACCGTGGAAATGTGTTTTTCAAGAGCGCGGTGTTTTATTTTCGAGAGGTCAAGAATCTTCGTAGTTTATGGTCACACGTGTCGGAGGCTTCGAGAGCTATAAAACCGCCCGATGTTTCACTTTCAGCGGCTGAAAAAAGTTCTTCGGCAATGGGTCAGAGATGCTATAACTTATCCATGTGTGTCCCGAGGTTTCCAAGGGTTGACTCGCTTCGTAGACAGCTTCTGGAGATTGAAAGATAGCCGGCTCCTAAATTTCTTTTCTCCCACTCGAACTTGGAATCGGTAGAAGCTTCGACGTGCTTTCAGGTCGCGAATTTTATCGCGAAGAAACGGAATAATTCCTTGTCGCGATTAGAATGCACCCGATTCAGTGATGGTCAAACTAGAGACCGTTAACGTTTGCTCGGATCGCGGACGCGATGAAACGACCCGATTTCCCAGCAAGGAAATATAACATTTTATGCGAAATTAGACGCGTGGATGAAGCGTGACAGGATAAAATATCGAACGCATCGAGGTTCACGCGACGAACATTCGATTACGTGGCGCGGCTGGACCGTCAATGCAGACAGCAATTACAGGATGGAGGCGTTCTCGTTGGCGAAAAACGTTCGGCGTGCCTGCCTCCCGATGACACGTCGCGGGCAAATATTTGGCAGAAAATCCATAGGCTGCCGGCAAACATTTATCGCGCCCGCCTCTCGCAATGAGCGAATTACCGAATAAAATTTCGCCGTATAAACGATTTTTAACATCCGGCCCGGCGCGTGATCGAAGGTAAATAAAGAACTCGTACTCGACGGTGTAAATTGGAGAAATGTTATTGATTTCGCTCGTCAGCCCGGCCCGAGCCGTTTCAATCCAATCTGGCCGTATTAAAACGGAACAATTCCGGAGCCCCTACAAATGACGTTTCATGATTTTCACCGGTTCCCTGCGAAAGGGGCGCCGACGACCAGGAATCGCCTGTTTGTTCGTCAAATATGTGCTAACCGCAAGGAAATCATTTTCGAGCATCGTCTATTTCGTCTCTCCCTCTCTCTTTCTCGTTCGCGATAATTTTCGCAGACTCTCGACGCTTATTCGATTCATTTTTGAGTTATCACCGGAGACGTTAGCGAAGTATAGGTATCGACGGTATTCAATTATCACGACGATTTATCAAAACGGTTTGGATGGGAACCCGCGCTATCCGCCGCCCATCTAGTTTGGAAACGGCCTGTCCGGCGGCACCTGCCTTTAGGAGTCAGGTGCGGCCTCGTCCTAGCGTAAATCAGAAGATATAGCCAGCCATGGGAAACTGACCTTCGTGGAAATCAATATCCTCCCTCAGGCACGAAGGGACAACGGCGTCGTCGGCGACGTAGACGTCCGCTGGGAGAGCACGGATACATAAGTACCACAGTCTATGAACTTGCCACCATGCATCGTTTCATGCTTCCAATTAGACTCCCCGAGTGGGAATAGCTTGCTTGCGGTTAAATTGCGTAGACCGGTGCAAAGATACTAACACCATCTATCGTGACCTACCACTCTCCTCGACTTTATCACAAATTCAACCGTTTCTCTCGCTTCACCGTGTCTCGAAACACCTAAATGGAAGACTCTGATTTTACTCGAAAAATCGGAATGGCAAAATTCAAGCTCCGCGTTACCTTGTGTGCGTAATTTACGGACTATACTCCACTCCCTAATTTCTCAATGAACAACGTCATCAAGCCTCGCAAATTCTCGTGTAAAAAAATAGGCAGTGACACCGGACACCGCGAAGCGGTGGATAAAGTGAAATTGAAGCGAAGACTGGTCTACGGCGATACCGCGTGTCTAGAGCAGAGAGACAACAGAGGGTGGGTATCGGGTGCCGGTTTCATCCCCTGGCGTGGGTGGGATGAGTTGATCTATGACTCAGTCAGGAAGTACGCCTCGACGATGGCACACAAAGTGGCGGCGAAGTGAACCTGCCGCCCCCGTTCGTGGAAACCGATGTGCCATCCCCTTCCGTTTTTCCATCGACCCCCGGTGTACTATCGACTTTGTTTCGGGGAAACGGAGCAGCCTGTGCCGGAAGTGCGATCCACGTGGCCCTGGATGGCTGGCCGCGGGATCGAAGAAGCGAGTGATGGCCGCGGCAGGATCGATCCGGATGATACACGGGCTGTCACGCAGAAGCTGCACGGTCGAGCAGTCGGCGAAATAAAGTATCCATTAAGGAAGCGTTTTTCTCCAAGATTCTATGGGCTGTTCGATGAAAGATAGCAAGCTACGCCCCCTTCTGTCTGAGAGATCGATGCTGCGGTTGTCCGACGAATTGCCTGTTTTTCGGCCTTCCCTCCAGTCGATGGTACAATTAGAACTTGTTCCGTAGCACGGAAAAAGCCGATGTAACCGTTCTTGTTATTCCATCAGAAGGAGACGAACGAACGTAGGTATTAATCGCGTGACCGATCGAGAAAGGGATCGGAATATTTAATTACCCGTTTAATTATTTATCCATCGGCGAAAGCGGATTGGTAATAAAACGCGGAATTATTTACGAACTTCGCTCGCCGTATTTGCATATGTCTGGTAATTTATTAGCGTGCCGGAAAAATCGCGACGATTTAATTGACAGGAATCTAATACGGGGATTGCGAAACCGCTTCGGTGTCGTTCCACTTTCGAAGAACAAATTCCATTCCACTCGTCTGGAAATAACGTTTAATTCGCCGTTCGTGTAAGCCACTCGCCTAACTCGTCTGATCGGGTATTCCGCGATATTTCGAGAAACGATAGCCATCGAAAGAGAGCTTGGAACAAAGGGATGGCTGGCAAGATTTTCCGGGCGCGGCGAATCGCGTGCGGCGGCGGGGCGAAATTATTTTCTATCTTTCCACGGGATCTGAGCGGCGGGAAGGAAAAAACAGGGAGGAAAGCGAAAAGGACGAAAGGGCGAGAGTGAGTGACGAGCGTGGAGAAGGCAATTTAACTTCTTTCAAGCGGCGAGAAGGAGAGGCGAGCGAGCTCGCGACACGCGAAACACCAGATCCCAGATAACCGTAATTGAATAACTGTCAAATTAAACTAGCATCCTTTTAAATCAGCGATATTCGAGGAAAACCGATTCAGCCCGCCGGTAACTTCGTTCCGTCGTAATTTATCAGCCCGGCCGGCTTTGCCCGACTCGCGTGTCCCTGCTTTGAAAATCAGCCAGGAAGAAGGGAAATTGAGACCGGGGCGAGGATTAATTGGACGTAAGTGAGACGATCGTTGCGAGAAAGACGAGGGACGATTAATATTTTCAAAGCGGCTGTCCCGGAAGTATCCCTGCCGGCGAATCTTTCACGGTCGAAAACGGAATTCCGGAATTTTTCCTTCGTCGCATTAATCATCCTACCCCGCGACGAGCTCGAACCTCGATTAGCGAGCCGAACAACCGGCTACCCGGTGGTGTAATTGCAACGAATATCGACTGGCAGGATTTAATTCGCGGGAACGAGAACGCCGACGAAACAGTTTCCGCGAAAGTGATCCCTCGACGCTGGTTTAACATCGCCGGATCGCCTTTACGTCCGTGGTAATTCGAACGATCGTAGAAATCGTGTCAGTATCGTTGATTCCGCGAGAACCAATGAGAATTTACGAGTTGCACGACCTTTAAAGACCAACGAGTCGGAGAGTTGTGGATAGGACTCGACCGAGTGAACGTCCTCGTTGACAGGGAGCAGCGGGTTCACTGAGTCAGAACCGAGGGTTGGAAAGGGAATCGGTGCCACTTTGCATCGCTGACATTCCACGGCGACAATCTATACGCTGATACACGTTATATTATCGCTTATTGCCCTTTCTCGCCGCGGCGAGGGTGTTCACTGTTCCATTGAGAGGCCAAATTGAAAAGCTCCGGCGATCTCTCGCGATGTTGTCTGATGAAATTGCAGTCGAGTACGGGCGATGCTAAATTACAGGACGATTAATTAAAACCGGCACGAAAGTGCGAATATTAACTTTCAGGCCGTGTCTCTGGATATTTGATGCTCGTTAACGGCAGCCTTCTAATAACGAACGATTAGACGTCGAGGAACATAGAGTCTCGTCGTTCCGTGTTCCTTATTACACGTTAATTCTTCAACGCAAAGTATCATTCATTCAGGACGAGACATCGAGTTTGTAGTGCAAAATCGTTTGGTGTCGAAGAGGAAAGACAAAACATAGATTCGACAATCGTCGCGGCGAGGATTCAACGTGGAAGAAAGTCGCGCGTAATTGGCGCGATAACGCGAAACGTTCGAAATTGTTTGGCCAAACTGCCAAACCAACCGCGTGCGGCGTTTTCTGAAAATTCCGCCGGCGGAGAGCGGAGATCCGCACGTGCGGATCTCGGAGGGAAAAATTATTCAATTTACCGTAGAGCCTGGCGCCACGGCGTCTAATAAACCCGGTGATCCCCTAATGTCGTCGTCATTACCGTCCAGCTGGCGCTGGGCTTAACGCGAATCCTTCTCGTGGCGCGTGCAAACTAGCCGGAGCGGCGGAAGTGAGAGGACAATTTCTGACCTAAGCGCCTAGTCGCCCTTCCGCCACCGGGAATCAATCCTTCTGTTCTGCATTCATTACCCTCCGCTTAATGACCCGCCCTTTCGCTTAATGACCCCGCGTTAGAACGGGGGCGAGTCGGGGGAGCCTGGAACGTGATTTATTATCGGTAGAAAAAAAGGAAAAGCGGGGAAACATAGAGCGGGGGAGGGGGAAGGAAGGAGAGAGTCTGGCGGGAAGTTGGGTGACTGGGCGAAAAACGACGGGCGGAAGGACAGAATTTTCGAGACGTGACGACGCGAAGTTTCGCGGCGGAACGGGGGATTTGCAACCCCTCGAAATCTGCCGACTGGCACGACGAGCCAGAGGGTGGCAACAGGGGGCGGTGGAAAACTCCCCACGGGGGTCTGTAAACGCGACATTAAAATCAGCTTACAAATCGCTTCGACGACGTCTCCGGTCCGCGAGCGGAGCGGATTGAAATCCGCGCGAGCACTGGACGAGTACTACCTTCGTCTCTCTCTCTCTCTCGCTCTCCTCTCCCCCGATCGATCGCGCGTCCTTGCGATTTCTTCCGGAGCCTACGCCACGAGGAGGACCCGAAGGTTCTCCTCCTGTAAGAGCCCCGGCGAGGGGGCCGGGGGTTTTTCTGCAACCGTAGCGTTTCTCCTTGCGAGTCGACTCTCTCGGAAAATTCCGGCCGCGAACACTGCCTCTTTTGTGCATATAATGATCCCCCGACTGCTTCGCTAGGCTTATTTCGACGACCTCCTTTGACGACCCTCCCGCTCGCCCTCGATTCTTTCGATTGATCCTTCGCGGCGGCCTCATTGTCCTCCGCTTTCAGCTGTTTGTACACTCCTCCATTTTGTTGTGGAGCACGGGGCCTCGCCAATCGGTCTATTGAATCAACCAGAAGGAGGTCTTAGGGTTCCGCGACCCGATCGATTTAATCAAACGCCAAGTTTAATCGGCGAATTTTTCTTATCTCTCCCGGAAGAAGAGTCTTTTTAGTTAGGGAGAAATTTAGATAGCTTTAATAATTGGAGGCCTCCTCGAAAGAAGGATCTCTTCGCTACTTTTTAACAATTTTAATAAAAGCGTGGATTATCGGACATGAGGAAACGTGACGTAGCCAGAGGCGCGCGGCTCGTGGATAGACTCGAATGTAAACATCGTTAAACTCGGACCAGGCTCGGACAGGCTCGTGGCCGAATTCCATCAATGTTTTCCTGTCTCAGTTGCGTGTTATTCTTCGACGCGTTAGGACGTAGCGGCTCGACGCGTGACCGATGTTGCTATTCATTCTGCCACGCACCATTCCAACTTCCAGAATATTCCATCGAGCCTTCGGTGAGTAATATCTGGTTTACATTCTTACAATTTCTTCGCCGTTCTGAGATAAAGTTTGGATGGGATGATAACGTGGTCCTTGACCAATAGCGTAGAGGAATCAGGTCGTAGGTTTTCGTTAGACTCAGAGAAAATACTTACGCATTTATTTCGTTTAGGAAACTAATAATTTATATACCTAAGCGTATAGTAATTCAGACGAAATTTACTCTGTCGCAGATTATGGCACGTGCCATTAGAATTTAAATCGTAAGGCAGGCGTTAACCCTTTGCACTCGAGAAGCGAGTCTCAGTCGCCATTTTATCAGATTCTGAAGATCGATATTAATTGATATATCAAATTGAATATTATCCAAGGATGTCTGGAATATCAAACTGAAATAATTCTTAATTTACATACGATTTTTTAATTACCGCTTTAAAAATGTCGTCGATTTTATGGCAGATAGTCTTCGAATTAATATTTTTCTGTAACGAAAAGATCGTCGAGTGCATAGGGTTAATACCTACGCGTAGGAATATCCTGCGCGTAATATCCTGCGAGACTCGTGGCATGGAAATCGAGTCGAACGTAAACAATATAGGTCACGTTCGTGCTAAATTTTCGCCGATGTTTTTCTGTTTCAGTTGCGTGTTATTCTTCGTCGTGTTCGCAGCAAGGGGCCCACCGTGTTCGACGTGTTTCCACGTGCTTCGACAGCGTGCTTCGTCGGCCATGGCACGCGTCATCGAAACTTAAATGGTAAAGTCAAGAAGTCGTGGAAGTTCTGCGTTTCCGTCTGGCAAAATCGACGGATCTCGGAAAGATCGCCGCGAAGACTTCCGGTCTGTAGCACCCGGACGGACAAGGGTGAAACTTGTGCGGAGAAAAGTCACTCGCGACGAACTCGCTTGCGAGACGAAGAATTGCTGCTAGAGGAACCGCATGGCGGAGTAGCTCGTTGTCGGGAAATTAAAGCAGCCGATATTTTTTTCGAAAAGGATCCTTTTGGTGGTTCCCTCGTAGCCGGGATCATCCTACGGTCCACTCATCTCGATTACAATCTCTTTAACAGTCGGCGTTCCCTTTAGCAGACGCCTGGGAGCTATTCGAGCTCGCAGGCAAGAAGACGTCTGCCACGGCTAGCGTTTCGCGGGCTGGTGGTGGTGCTGGTGCTGCTGGAGGAGAAGAAAAAGATCCCGGTGGCCATTGAAAGGCGCAGGAAGGAGGCGGTGTCGGTGTTGGCGGCGTGCTCGAGCCGGGGAATCGAGATAAGTAACAGTACGTAATCCTCGGTTACGTGATCCCGCGCGTCTCCCATTCACCGTCCGCGGCTCCCTTTCATTCGAGCTTTTCGACGCGCAGTTTCTGCTCCCCGGTCCGCGTGGGGTTACCTTGAATACCAAAGTAACCAGCCCTCGCTATTGACCGTTCTCGAAGGGATCCGCGCGCGGATCGAGATACTTATCGAGCAGCCAACGGCAGATTGAACAGAGACGCGGAAACGCGCCGCGGTGGATCGGCGTTTTCGTGGCTGCCGTGTAAACACGCGGCCAACACGAGATGAATGCGTGTGACTCGCCGGCAAAGCGATCTCCCGTGTTTCTTTCGCCCGTTTCTTTCCTTCCCTCCGTGCCTCCTCCAGGATCGTCTAGAGAGTTTCGAGTGGAACGTGAGGAAGCGGCCGCGAGACAGGCGGAGGGCGAGGCAGAGAGCGGAAGCGGAGGGAACAGGAAAGCCGCAATCCTCTCGAGAGACACAGCGGCTCGAGTGCGCGTCTACGAGAAAGGATCCTGGACGAACACGCGTCGGCCACGACGACGACGCTCTTAATACGACGCGCGTAAAGGAAGCTTAAGAGCTGAGCCGTAAGCCAAAGGGCCAATCGGCTAGCGTGAATCGGCGTCGCGGGTGCACTCGGTTCAGGACAGACCTTCGCGTTGGTCACGACTGCGGATTCGCAGGAGTCGCCCCGTGAAGTCACCCGACGCTGATGAGATTTTCAGTAGCTTCGTTTTTCCTCGCGCTATGCCGAGGATAATCGCGACGCCGGGAACCAGAGTCGATGAATCGAACTTTGCTCGTTTTGTTTCCGACACGTGCTACCGTGAATTGCGTGGTGGTCAGGTTCAAATGGAGATATATTCGGTATCGAAACACGCGAAACGATGCGAACCGGATACGAGAACCAACGCGTTTGCAGATTTCGGTTCTTTACAACCATTACGGCGAGTAATATTGAAATCGTTTCGGATATCGCGACAATTTTCAACGCCCGGTTTTAACTGTCCAACTGCACAATAGGTAGAATCAGTTGTTACACAGAGACACGCGAAACAAAAATTGGTAGAAATCGAATACGTTAACAACTGGTCGCGATTGTATCGTCTGAATCAGATTTTCTCCGCGAGAGCCATATGGACTCCCGGGGGATCCGGTATCGAATTTTTCCGGCCGCACCAGAGTGTTTTACATAATGCTAATTGCGTTATAGAAATTCCAAATTTCCACGCGTATTCTTTGCGTGTCCAAACTGTCGACAGATACGAAGGGTAGCAGTTGCTGGTCTAAATTCTGAGAACGTTACGAATTTGTAGTAAAAAGCAAGGAAATTCAACGAATTTAACCGTGTCTTTGCAACCCCCCTGAATTTACCCTCGTTGAATGAATGGAAAAAAGTAGCGCGTACGGTCGGAACTGGCGTTGGCAAAACGCGGCGTCGAAAAGTATTCAATTTTCGCCTCTCTGTTCGCGCCTCTCTTTTCTCGCTCTCGTCCCGGGGGCTATCCAAATCAGCCACGGAGATCTAGCACGGAGTGATTAAATTAGAACTGGTCCGGTCGATCGGGGACGATCGCAGCGAGCAGCGGGAACCGTTCCACGGTTCGTTATCTCGAGCACCTCGGTTCGGCAGCAGGAGAAGAGAAAACCTAGGATCCCGGCCGATTCGTTTCTTTCCCGGCGTAATAAGTTAGTTTCCCCGAGGTTATCCCGGCTTCCATTTAGCCTGGGAACGGGTCTTTGCTCTTCCGCGCCGCTCGCAGCGGCGGAGGTCGCCTCGAAACGAAGGCAATTACGCGGCATGGCACTCGACATTATCGCCTCTCGGGGCCGCTCGATTTCCTCCGCCCCCCTCTCTCGTCCCCTCTCGGCCCCTCTCGCTCTTTTCCAAACGCCACCCTTCGTTCTTCGTTGCTTTCGCTTTCGCGACAATCGATACAGGGCCGAAGGTCTCTCTCGTTCATTAAAGTGTCAATCCAGTCTCGAGGGGGCGGACCACCCCCTTCCACCCTGTCACGATCCAGCAGACGGCCGGGAAATAAAGCGAGAGCTCCGCCGCTCGCCCATCCCAACCCTTCGTCCCTTGTTCTTCCTGCCAACCTGCAACTTTCTACCGACGAATAAGGCGCGACGGCTGGCGTCTTAATTCCCGCTTATCGCCGTCGCGACTCGTGTCCTCGCGGTCCACCCGACGAACCCCTGAACGTCCTCGCGAAATTCTCGTGCAATTCGCGATCGAAGGGAAACATCTTCGGTTTGATTATTAAAAACCCAAAGAGTCAGGATTGCAGCCCGAAACGAACGCGTTCGATGGTTGAATTACGCGTCGCACGACTCGATTTTCTCGGAAATTATTCAGGTCGCTGGTAATTATCGCGTCACCTCGCGTAAGTGTAATCGATAGGAGAATAATGAAGCCGCTTTAATTATCGTCGCGTCTCGTGTCAACGATCGAGCAGATGAGAATTGCGCCGGCCGGCGTTGATTCGAGCAAATGGCACCGGACGTACTCGGCGGACGTCTTACCGGCATAAAAATCGAGCCTAATCGGAAGTCCGCCGTTTAACGTGGGATTGCGCGGAGGCCGTGTCGCTGGAATTGTCATTCGAGTCACGGGCCGCGCGCGTACTCGACGCTATAATGCGTGCCGCTTTATTGCGTAATTGCTGGCGCTACCTTCTCTCCTTCCTGCATACGTGTACGGGCTGTCTCCGAAGTAGGCGGCTCCACTTTGACGGACCAAGTGCCGTGAGACCCCGGAAACGCATCCTTTTTCACCATCGTTAATTGTCCGTGGATCGGTGTACGATCGAAGAGAAAGCATCGTCGAACTCGGAATTTTGTAATTTACAGAGGACGGAGGCGCAAGGTGGACACGCGTAGGCTCGCGCGACACCCGGTAGATGTTATTGTCAGAGTCTTTCTATTAGAGGTAAGAGGGAAGTCTACTGGTACTTTTAACGCCGACTTTTCTCGCAATCCGTTATTGCTAACAAGATACGTAGGCGTTCGGTTGTCAGGTTTCCCATGCGGCGTATTTATTAGCCGGGATAGAGCGAAAGAAACGCGTCGAAATTTAGTATCGACGTGTCGTGCTTCGAGATTACCGTTTAACCACCTATTATTACACGCCAGCCTATTCTCCGCGATTATAGACCTCGTCCTTTTCCTTTCGTATTAATCCCGACCATCGGTTAAGACACCATCGCGTGTAACGCTTGCAAAGAGGTTCGCGTCTGGTAAACAAGAACACGGCGTAGAAGAGGGTGAAACGGAGGAGAGAATAACAAGCGAGGAGCGAACGATCGAGAAAAGAGGTAGAGACGAATTTGCATTCCGCGAACCGTTGAAATCTCCATTCTAAACAGCAGAAGCGTATCCGGACCCTTAGCAGCTACTTCTCGAAGCGTTCCGTAGTTCTGACGCGGCGTCCCTGGGTCTTTGCCGTTTTTCCCAGGCCGCTTCTTCCCGCGCTTATTACGCTCGCGAGCTGCAGCAGCTCGAAGGAACGGAACTTGCCCGCGAAGTTTGATAAAGTTGGTCGATTAAGCGCGTTGCACGCGCGGCACAGCTTCCGCTTCTGCTCGAGGGACGCGTGCGCGCGTCGTTGGCCGCTTCCTTCGGGCGTTGAAAGCCGCGCGGAAGACGCGACGAGCTCGCGCGTTGCGCGCCCCCTGTTCATTATAACTTGGCCGTAGGACGTGCGAGAGGCTTCGTTGTTTTGACGGCGTTGGCGCCCCAATTATACACGCGTTGCCGCTAACTAACCTTATTTGCAAGCCCCGAGGGTGCTACCTGGCTCGGCGCCCATCCCGGCGTCGTCCTCGGCGTCGCGCGGCAAGGCAGGCCCGCCGATTTAATTGCAACTTGACCGAGCCAGCCGACCATGGCTTTTCCTCTTTCTCCTTCTCTTCCTTCGCCGGTGAAAACTCGCGACCGAACGCGCTCCGTCCCGAGACCAGCCGCCTTCCGCCCGGAAATTCGTTTGGTTCCCTTGTTTTCGGGGATGCAACCGCGTCCCTCGAGATGGAAGCCGAGTTCCCGGATTTTTCCAGCCACCGTGAACCACGCGAAGGGAAATAGGATTCGCTGGAGGTACTCGCCAAGATTTTTCATTCTCCTCTCTCGGTGTAATTACCCGAGTCTCTCGGTATACTCCGATTTTACAGCGTGGAACTCGTCGAGGACCGAACGGAGGACGTATGGAAACGTAATGATCGAATTAAACGTCCCACGATCGCAGGGGCTACGAGCTATCGTTCCTGTTTCGCGTATTCGGGGCGCGACGATCCGTTTTCCGTCACTCCCGTTAGCATATCAATTTCCTTCTCCCCGAATAATCGACAAGCGGCAGCTTCCCGTTGTAAATACACCCTGACAAGCATTTCCCAGGAAACGAGTTAAATTCACTTTAATTGCGCGATCCGCGGTGGAACGTATCGCCGCAAAAACCATGACGACCGCGCGTCCGCGCTCTCGTATCGCTAATAAATCTCGCAGCCGCGCCGCGACGACCTTCCGAGAGCGGGGAAATATCGCGATAGGCGGATCGAAAGTAATTCGGGCTTGCCCCGTATATACGGGGTGGCTAATAACGTAACGATAACGATATTCGCCGCTACTAAAGGGGACTAATGACTCCTGTGCTCGCCGGGCGGAGGGCTGGAAATTTAAATGCAATTTGAGCGAACTACCCGGCGGGGTCGCGGCGCTCGGCGTCGCCGGCTGCGCGACGACCCCGCTCGTTCGGCCCGAGCGGAATCCCCCGGCGGACGTCATATTTCGCCGTTGGAATGGCCGCGTTACGAGCAACTTCGGGGGTTGTCGGGTCGCGAGGGGTGGCCAGCCGCGAGGGGAAAGGGCCAGTTCCTCGCCGCGGAAATTTTATCGCCGAGAGAGAGAGAGGGAGAGAGAAACTTGCAGCATCTCCGATGGAAACGGAAGAATTCGATCGAGCGCGTTCTCGTGGGAAGAGAGAAGGAAGTTTGAAGGTATCGGCGTCGAAGGAGCTAACGCAAAGTTGCGTGGGTTGTTTCGCCGTTTCAGCGACCGTTATCGACGATCCGTTCTGGCGCGAATGATCGATCCGAGTTGGGCACAGGTAATCCAGCGAGCGTGGAAAACAAGCGCGGCGAGAGGAAATGGGAAAATGTGGGGGAATGATGGAGGGTGGCGGATATTTTTAAAAGCCTCGCACGCGTTCGCGAGAACCGAGGAATACCTCTGACCCGGCACGATCGCGCCGTTTTAATAAAATTCCAAGACAATCAGCCGGGTCGTAAAGTAGCTCGGCTAATGCGCGGCTATCGATGGATCCGCGAATTGGCTGTGAATTTTGCATCGGACCAGCGCCGCCTGCAAATGCGCCATTAACCGCCCGGTTCGATTCGCAGTTGGGCCAAAGGACACGTCGGATGACGATGGAATTGTTGATTCCGGCCAGCGCCAGCCATTCTTTCCACCTACCTTCCACCACCCTGTCCCCGACTCTCTCCCTCTCTCTCTCTCTTTTTCCCTTTGCTCGACATCCGGAATGGCGCGGAGGTTAATATTTCATGTGCTCGACGGTTCCGGCGCTGAGAAAATGGGAAGGGCAAGGCCGCAGGTTGGAGGTGCGCGCGGTAAAAAGGGTGCCGGAGAAAGGGTGGCTGGCTGCGTGAAGTTATGAGGCCCCTTCCGGTCGGAACAACCGGACTACCCGCGGCGTGATTTAGCGGCAGAAAGTGTTCTTTCTCATTCAATAAAACCGTCGCTTTTCCCTGGACCCGTGGTGTCCTCCCACGGACAGCGGCTCCCGATGGCTGGACCGTGAACGAAAAAGGGAACGTAAAGGGGGACGAAAAGGGGAACGGGAAGGGAAAACGGCGCCCCGGTAATTGCGCGAGCTGCTCCTTGGTCGCGCTATTTGTCACGCGCCCTGGTGGATATCCTCGTAATAGAATATCTATTATCGTTTCCATTCTATTAGCATATAACGGCTATTACGTGGCTCGTTACACGGGGCGAAAACGAACGTTCCCGCGGCGTACCGTCGCCAGCGGAAAGTTAAACGGGCCTGATCGACGAAAGGGTCGAGCTTTGTTTTAAATAATAGCCGACCACGTAGGTAGAATCTCCGGGATTGGGTACACGGTCCGTGAGACAAGTTACGATCCACCGGTCTCCGATGTAATTTTCCACGCAGCCAGCCGAGTTTCCACCGGTTACAGGGGCGCGAAGAGAACCACCAATTTATGGATTCCTTTGTGGTCTGCAGCAGGTTCTTTACGATCAAACCGAAACTTTTAAACGCTATAACCACTCTCTAAACCGATCATCCCAGTCGTATATAATAGGTATCGCCAGCACGCGTCAAAGCGTATTCTCGAACGGCCGCTCGGCGGCCACCCCTCGCGCTGCGACTTTTGCAATTGCCACGCGCGAATCGTCCCACTTTCCGCAAGACCTTCGATCCTCGATCATCGACGTCGTCTCCCCTCGAGAAAGAGCGAATAGCGAGAGTCGGGGAGAGAGAGCAGGACTCGCCGGGATAAGGCTTTTCATCTTGGCAATCGAGACGCGTGGTATTTCTATTCGACTCGTCGAGTGTCGGCCCGTAAAAGCTCGACGACGAGAAGGCGTCGGTTTGCAAGCCCCTTGAAAGAATAATGCCGCTACGTACGACGAAGGACCGACTCCTCCCACCTTCGCAGCCCGTGTGTCTCCTTCAGCCGGTAAAAGCTTCTGCTACACTCGCGTTTCCCAATCGTTCCTTCCAACCCCCTCGCTCTTTCTCCTCCACCGCCACCTTACTTTCTCTCTCTCTCTCTTGAGGATGTGCACTTCGCCACGAGGACGGATGCGTGTGCCCCCCCAGGGCCGTTTTAACGGGCCCCCATTGTCGACGGAGCTGCCGCAACGAACCATTAGACGAGGTTCCCCGAAGCACCGATTCAACCCAGCCTTCCACGATTATCCTCGTAATTATGAGCGACGTGGCGGAGATGCTGCGCGTGGCTGCTTCCTCGAGGATCGCCCTCGTGGGAACCGGTCCGAGAGAACCTCGGAATCTCGCGATTTTCACCACACCGCGACGATGCATCGGAATTATCCCGCGTACGTCGCGGCCGATTCCAGCCTCGAGGACGTAAACCGCGCGTGAATTGGGCTCGTTTGGCGAAAAGCCGGAGTTCCACGCGCGTGTTCTCGCCGCGGATCGATGATCGGTACCTTAACCCGAGCCGGAGCCTGGCTAATTGTTTTTTCCGGCGGTGAAGTTTCGCCGGGTTTTCGTACAGTTTGATTTGCCGGGTAATTAAGCACGGCGCGAAACTATCGAGACCGGAAACCGCGTTTTGAATTCCCGGCCGCTTAAATCGCGCGCAGGGGCCGGTCTCCGAGCGTTTCCGCAACCCCAATTATTTTAACGCACACCCGCGCCGGGCTAAACTACGATTCCAGCGCTGATAATCGCGTCTAAACAAGCGGGCCAATGGAACCGCCGATCCGCAAGCGTTTCACGCAACAATCAACCCCGCGCCGGCTCCCCCATGCGAATCCAGCTCCATCCAGGATTCTCATATCGGAAACATTACACCCCGTTGTGTTTAACATCGTCGCCCCTTGAACAGCCACTTGTCCCGGTATTCGATTCGAGGATCGCGCGGACAAAGGGGCGGTCGTTGCTCGGAACCGGTGAGGTTTCAATTAAAACCGTCGCCGCGCCGTTTTCCACCCCCGCCAAGGCGGCGTTACTCGGCCCCCCTCCCCCCTGAAAGGCCGGTCTAAATGCGGCAAGAAGACCGCGGCAATCTCGAAAGTCATTGTATACAAAATGAGCGTCGATGGCGTCGGTGGCCGCGATATATCCCCGGTCCGGCATTAAGAAAGTTGGCGATTCGTAGCGGCGCGCAATATAAGGTGGCCCTCTCCGGCTCTTAAATTTAATCGAAATCTCATTCGTGGCCG